>JAHWFP010217091.1:430-10679 GCA_023313725.1 Lithobius niger | reverse complement strand
ATTTATAACTTCCTCGAACTTTCAGACCACCATCACTTTTTTAATGTCGTTTTTGTAATTTTAGTGTGCGGTTCGCTTGTGTGGTTGCTTCACGTTTTGGTGCGGATAATGACTCAACATAAGGCTCCAACATAGACCGATGTGGGCAACGATTGTCCGCCGATTGATGCGCTGTAATAGGCACGTCCCGCCCTCTGTCGACCACCTGATTAGTTACTAATGAAATGTGGAGCAGCTATTAGACGCTCCGCCGGTGACGTTTATTGCCTGCGTTCGGGTCACCGCCAGCGAGGGCTGATTAAAATCTTTATTAAAATTTATCGGCGGTAAATTGGAATGCGACAAGCCAACAAAAATGGCCGCCAGCAAGACGGGAGGGGAAGTGCGTGAAGAGTGATTGAGAAACCCAACCGGAAAGTGAGCTGTTCTTCCCAGAATGCCTCTGGTGGATTATTTCATTAGGTTATGGCGGTTATATTCGAATTCCAATATTAAGTCCAGGAGAGGCATTATGCACTCTGCTAGTAAGTAATTGACAACGGTTTTGAAAGTATTTGTCTTTTTTTAAATTTTTTTTTAACAGTTATCTTTACACGTTTATAACAATCTAACTATAGCGCACGGGTGGTGTTGGATGCACTGTTTCCAACATTGGCATGGTTTGGTTTATGCACAGTCTGGGTGATAATTTGCTGAAGTTTCATTGATCACATTTTTGTGCACACTGGCTAATATCCGCTGACTTTCGTTCGTTTTGCTCACTCAATCAGTGCATCCCCTTTCAGGTCACGTATACGAAATGAAGCTGGAATTGTTTTCAAAATAAACAAATTGCGTGACGATTTTCTCATGGGAATGTATTTTTTTCTGCGCATTGTTACAGAACAACACTGAACAACTGCTTATTATCCCATTTGTTGTCGTTTGTTATTGATTGTTTTGATTTGTTGTAATTTTTCGTTGGTTGATAATACGGTTTCTAGTGCACGTAATTGTTCGATAGCAATCTCAGTAGAATTGATCAAGCAGTCTGTAAGGTTTTATATACAGCGAGTTGTTGGAAGCACTCCGGCTGGCATTGCTGTTGCGCTACCAGGAATGTAATTGTTAGCCTAAAAATGGGTACGTAACTAATACACACACTGTATGTAGACCGGCCGGACCCGCGCATGTTGCACGGTGGATTGATTTTCCCAGTGACTGGTCTTCTTACGAAAGTAAATCGTGTATGCAATATTTAAACGTTTGACTAATGCTTTAATTTTATTTGTCCACAATGTGATCTGTGCACTGAGATATTTCGTTCGCTGTTAATGGGACTTCCCCCTCTTCTCCCCCCCCCCTTTTTTTCCATTTTCCCTTTCCCTCCTTCTCTTTTCTCTTCCTCCCTCCTTTTTTCCCTTTTCTCCTTTATTTCTTTCTATCTCTTCTTTTCTTCCTCTCCTTTTTTTTTCTTCCCCTTTTTTTGGGTGTTCTCGGGCTTCTTTATTTTTAACTTCTTTATTTTTTAAGTTTATTCTCGAATTTATTTCTAGGTCCCCAAAAAGTAAATATTGCTTCAGTTGTGTTTAACTAAATATCTCCCTCGATTATTTTTTTAGCCATTTAGAAAGGGCTATTTTTTACGTGTCAGCCAATCATAGCTGGCATATTCTGATCACCACTCAATAATAGTCTATCAAGCGGGCGATTAATAAGTGATCAGCAGCTCTTTAAATCGTTTATACTTTTGTGATACACCAAACGACGACGGGTTGGTAATTTCGAGGCCCCCAAATGGGCGTCGAAATTGGCAGTCTGATACGATGGAAATACACATTTATTTCGTAGATGCTGACTTGCAGAGCGAAGTTGAATTGTTCGAAAGTGGGCGGCTACAATCGCAGCATGCGCGAGCGTTTATACTTGCAACAATTTGGCGGTACCCGGTACGGACGTGAATTGTTTCTAAGTTAACGGAAAGAAACACGTAAATTACCTCACAGCAGGAGCTTGCTTGTGTACTGAATGATGACTTTCTCACTGAGAGGTTTTTTTTTTTTTTTAGTATTCAGTAAAACACAGGTATGCAACCTTTCTGGGTCTGCGGCAAAATCTCGGTGGAAATGTCCCGTTAACGTTGTCCCTTTGAACAAACATGGGAGGTCAACAATTAAACACGTCATAAACTAAACCATGGTTACCAATAAAAAAAAAAAAAACCTGTTAATAAACATGTTTAAACCAATTATAGTGCGAGTCGATTAGTTTTCCCTTGCGAATACAGCGATCGGTTTGGCTAATAATTGTCTAACACGTGTGAATAATTAACCCTCCTTAAAGAATACTATTCAAAAAACCCAAATGATTTCTTGGCCGCGGATCCACGACACGTATGCAACCGTAAAACCAGTGGTCGCTTGCATTTCTACCTTTTGATCAACTGCGATGGAGGACATGGCAGCGCACACCTCTCAATTAAAGACGAGCCCACTACGATTCTTCTATCAGTTTCATTTTAAACTGTAAGTTTAATTAGACCAATAGTGAACTGAATCAACTTTAAAAATATTCAGCACCGTTCGGCCGTTTTATGATACGGGAGGCCTCCAAACCGTTTAGTCTCGGGGTTTTGAACTTTTATTATCCGACTGCGACATTGCCACATCGCACGACTGATAAGGATGAAATATCTAGACAGCAGTCATTGCCCAAAAGTAGTTTTATGAATTTGCTCCCCACTCCCCTCCCCTGACAACAAAAAAACAAATGTCATGCAGTAGAAGTTGTTTTAAATATTTCTCCTCCCCCCTCCAATAAAAAGTACTAAGCATTAAAGTCGTGAACGATTGTCCAAACAAGTATCCCAAGTTTACGCTAATTTCGCATGCCGACATGACTATACAAGCTTGTTATCCAGTTCGTACGTACGAGATCAGTGGGGCCGCGTGCCTACGTCAGTGATCTGTGGAATAATTTGAGGAGGAAATTGTTAGTCATTTGTCGGCTGGTGATGACATCAGCTGCTGACGAAGGCTACATAGTTCCCAATAATTGGTCGTGGATTGATGACGTCAGTCGGCTGAAGAAAAAATAACGAACTTCGTACGTTTGCTGCGAACAAAAATCTTTGATTATTTCTAGTGGAGGATTTCCCCAACGGATTCGACGCATTTTTGAACTTAGACCTAGAAATGTGCCATAGAATCTAAGTGCAAAATTTGACAGAAATCCGATAATTCGACACCCAGACAGACAGACATTCAGACAAACCGTTCGACTTATCGAGTCTAATAAATGGAAAGATCAGGTTATTTAATATTTCGTTATACTAGTTTTAACTACAGTGTAGATCAAATTAGACTGCAACTTCTACAAATTTTCTTCGTTGCGTTTAGGCAGGGCCGGATCTCGGGTCGGAATGGCGGCCATATTGTCTATCCCCCTAAAATCGTTGTTGATCAGGTCGGACTATATGGTTTACGTTACGAGTAACGTGTTTTTGATATTGGTAAACGAGGAAATCAACTTAGCTTGGAATTAACACCAATCAGATCCATGCACACTTGTTGAATTTTGCAATCGGTCAAGTCATCTCCTTTTCGTATCATATCAATGATGACGATTAGGTTTTTTTTTAACGGTTTTCAGCGATATCGTTAGCCAAGTAAATACCTACTGTGCACTCAAAAGTAAAAATAGTGTGAGAAAAAATTTGAATACAACACTAAGGTTTCCGGCAGACTAAATACAGCAACAATGTGGCATATTAAACCTGACATCAATGTTCCCTTCCTGTTTCGACCTTATTTTCGTTTTCTAACTGGACTTCCACATTTATTTCTTCGTGAAATTAATTTACAGGGCAACAACATGGGATTCGCGAGGTAAGCTTTGCTACATGACAGTAAGAAATTCCCGGTTTCATTATATGTGAATTTCTTTACTAGGAAACAGGATTTGGGCCTATTGTAGGAGGAGCGAATGGATCTTCATTTCAAATTTATATTTAGTTTTTATTTTAATGACGATACCACATTTGTTAACTTCCCTTAACAATCTGGGTGCAATACTTAATGGGCTCAGTTGGGCTCTTTACCTTTTGGTGTGACATGCAGCTGCTCTTTGCTGGCCTTTTTCTTATTTTAGCCTTTTTTTTTTAAATATAGGCCTATGCTACGTGTCAAATTTACGTTAACAAGCTTTCGTTTGCTCCAGCATTTAGTTTTTGTTTAGTTATTTATAGCCTCTTTTCACAGCCAACACTAAAGATGTGGAACAGAATATTCAAGATTATATTATATGCTAACTGCTCAATATCGGCCACGAGGAGACCTACTTAGTTCAGCGTGTCAACTCTTTTGATAGTGTGTGGTTAAGCAGCAATAGCAAGCACTGCACCATAATAATATTTTTAAAAAACCACTACAACCAGCAAGTAGCAATACCAACAACTGCAGAGTATACAGAGTACTAGCTTTGAACAAACCGTTCAAACATCTTAACAATTGAAGAGTGCAAATGACAATAGGAAAAGGTTTGTGTCCGTATTTATGTCACAACCCGTTTAGCTTTACCAGTCATAACTAATTAACTATCATTATACAACGCTTCCATTGATGTAGCTGAGCATTAACCTTCGGTAACCGAGCGACTGCAACAATGAACCATTGTTTAACTTCTGGTAACCGCACGGCGAAGCCTGCAGTAACTTTCATCATAGGAGTTAAGTTGAGTGGATAAGCAACTATCAGCTCAAATGCGTAGCCGAAGTGAGTCGTCTTCGATGGCAAGCGTGACTCGCGAATCTATCCCAGAATACAAAGCGCGTCTGCTACTTCCGCCTGACCAAGCCGCCATGAGGTATTCGCAGTTGATCCGCTTGCAGACGAATGGAATTCCACCGTAGGAGGTGGAATTTTCTGTGAAATACGCCCTGTACTAAGTTGTTTATGATGTTTCAAACGTAGTAGGTAAGATAAGAGATTGCTATATTGCCAGGCGTATAGGTGCCATTGTGTTTTGTAAAAAAGTTTGACAGTCAAACGAAACCTTAACGCCAATTGTTGGGGAAGTAAATATCGTATTTTTTTAACACACGAGACAGGGTGCTTATGAATGCATGATATTTGCAAGAAAACTGGTATAGAATAAGTCATCTTCTTGTGACAACAGTAAGTTTAACCAAGTTAAAATGTCGTAGCAGCAGAAAAATTACTAAATCCAATTTAGTACCGCGTTATACTAGGCGTCGTCTGCTTTCTCCGCCATGTTGAAAGACGGTTTAGAGGGATTAAACCTAGTGCGTTGGGTGTAAATTTCCGATCACGCGGCCGCGAGTGCCGATTGGCGGTACGTCCTTTGATGCCGTGCTCTTAAACTTCCGGTTTAGTCAAATTGCTTATCCACCCAAACACAACTCAACTCCTATGCTTTCATTTACGCACGGAGTGCAATAACTTGGTACACAGCATGGAATAGGCGACTGGTGGTTAAACGGATACTGAAAAAAAAAAAAAAAATTAAAAAAAAGCGATCGTACGCTAATCAACGAATTGTGTAAATTTGTTGGCGTTACTATAGGTTAGAAAGTACGGAAAGCCAATGGCTCTAGATGGGTTAAATAAATACAGATGCAAACCTATTTACTTTGGCTTATGGGACTTGTATGTCAGACTGACTGAGCGGGGAGGTCTGCCGGCCGGATCCCCGCTAATGCCAAATGACAATGCTAATGACAAATGCAAATGACAATGCTAATGCTAATGACAAATCTGTAACACGTATTTACGAATAGCAGGGCGCACCTTGTGTGAACGCACATGGTGCACCTTGCAGTTACATGAGCTGCTTGGCATCCTGTCAACTTCCGTCTACACCGGAACTTGGCCGAACGCCAACAGCCGGGAACGAGGCTACTCTATTGTTCAAAACCAGTCAGAGCCGGCTCCAACCTGTTAGCAGTTACGCAACGTAATGCCTCAGGCGAATTCTATTGTTCTGGCCCACGCATAAATACGAGGGTCTGGACCATAGGAAGGCACTTGGTGTGGGGCAGACAACTCGAAAGGTTGTCTCCCTGGACTCAGCTCAGGATAAGACCAAGCTCCTAAACTTGTGTTTTATGCCTAATATGTGTTCTCAGTGCATAGTCCCCTAGCTATGCAGTAAGGAGTAAATTGGGTTTGAGATTATTCTTGGATTCAATCGTCTACTCCCTGAGTACGTCACATATTTTGGGGGCCTGCCGTGATTTGAACCTAAACCTTCGGGATAGGCGAGTTCATGTTTCCAAACCTTCGGGATGGAAAAAGCATGAAATAAAAAATCGTGTGCGGATGATTTTTGCAAATTTTTTTGCAATTACTTTTTTTTTTTTGCAATTTTTTTTGAGGTCCTACCGCTGAGCTAAACTGACACGGCCTCGGCCTTTGATTTCAAAGGTCGTGGGTTCGATTCCCCGCTCAGACAGTCTGACATATAAGTCCAAAAGGCAATGTAAATTGGTTTGTATCCGTATTTATTTAACTCTAGGTTAGCCCAAGTGAAAAGTTAAAATAAAAAAAAAAGCTTACCCGCTTATTTACGAGTATTGCGATGTTATTGGTATATATCGTTCAGATTAGGTGATTTTGCTCGAATTTGGCTGGGTAGAATGTTGTTTAAATTATCTTCGTTGTTTTTGGCGTGTCTGATTTTGTGTTACTGATAGAGCACATTCTTTCTAGTAAATTATTTCTCGTAAATTGTTTCCAGTAATTATATCTAGTCAAAACCAATCATTTCCGGTTAATAAAAACATTAACAAATATTTATATATTTAGTTTTGGTAACAGTTTTGCTGACTCAGTAAACATTGGTGACGTATACTCATTCATGTTGGTGTTAGGTTAGATTGCAGTTAACCTTTGCTCGAGTTTCACCGGTTAGCCTGCTCTAATGTTGAAAACACTCCATTGACTATACTCCAGTGTTCCGCACGCCGTGGTTTAAATGTTACATGCATGCATTACAGGTATTTAGTTTTACCCAAATTAAGTCCCCACCATAAGCATAACACACTGTGAAAACAATTCAAACATTTTATTCAACATTGTGAAAAGTCACCCGTACAAAACCCAAACAATTTTCAATGCATTTTCAAAAAGTCTTAGTTAAAAAAATCATTACAATAAAAACTGCGTTTTGATTCAGTAAATCACCAGTGATTGCCACATAATAAATTCAAATAATTATTACATTCTGCACAGTGCATGTAAATATAAAATACATGAAAGGTAATTTGCCGGCCACAGTAATCTGGCTGTAAACTTTTGCATTCGTCAATAGACCGAACCTATCAAACGCGTGTCACATGATTGCCACTAAATAACGGAGTGGCCATAATTTAATAAGAGGGTCGGGGTGCATGCATGGAGGTGAAAACCATCAAATAGTTGCAATGCACAGCAGAAAAATGTAGAATTCTTCAGAATTTCCCGACGAACGCATTTTTTTAAAACTAGAAAATGGCTGACGCGTGTGGTTGTTAATTGATTAACGAAGTTTCAATAAAGGAAAATACTGTAGTGAATCATGGTACAACAGAAAAAACGTTAGGCCTAGTAGGTACATATACCAGATAGTAAACAAATAACCGACAGTTCTTACTAAAACCATTCAATGAAAGTAACATAATTTGTTCGAATTGCTGTAATCAGTGATCAATTCCAGGGGTAAACTTAATTACGACATCAGAAAAAAAACAGCCATGTTGTTCTCCCTGAGAGACTTAATTTTTGAGCAAAAGAAAGCAATTAAAGGTCTCGTTAAAATTATGCGAAACATTTTTTACTCACACAAAATAAATTAACATAACTGTACACAAAATATGATGCATCCTGTTTCTCAAGAAAATACTTCCTCACGCTAACGTAGCCCTTTTACCACTCGATGGGAGACTGGACGTGAATTCCCCACCACGACACTTGACAAAATTTTCATATCTGTAACAAACAAACAAACATTTTTTTTGTTAATTTGACAAGGCTAAATACACACTTCCACATTATGTTTTCAAGTGCCCAAAAGAGGTTTTAAGGAAAAATAATGGAAATGTTTATGATATAATTAGGTCTACTGTATTCCAGTGATTGATAATACAATCATTGTGCGCGTCGCGAGTATCCAAATTTACCCCCCCCCCTCCCCGACTGAAAAATAGTTCTGAACTGAAATATCACTTCGCTCTGAAATGTTATCTAATCGCAGATTAGTTATATTCAGGTTTGCAAAACCACTTTCCAAGAGATCGGCCGATTATGCTTCACATCTAATATAGTATTAAAGCCTAACGGGCCGCATTTTGTGAATTTTGTCCTAGCTTCTCCGTCATATATATTTGGGATGGTGCAGATTTGCACATTCACATCAGAATTTCAATTGGTCGTGTCATTGTCGGAGTCAACATTGTTTTACACATTGTTATTAGGCAACAGTGCCAGTCGTAATCTGAGAGTAAACATTAGGGTGGCGTGTAGAAACCTTTTTAAAGAATTCCTCATTGTCAGAGTGTGGAAAAGTCGCTCTTAGGCATCACTACAACACACAAAAAATTTACTCACTCTGTTGTCATGTCTTGAGATGCCTCAAAGGCTTTCAAGTTTAACATTGTACAGCAATGGGTGGGAAGGCGAAAAAGGTAAAAATGAAGATTTGACTGTTATAAAATCTAATTTTTTAAATTATCGCAATCGATTCTTTCAGAAACTATACGTTAACATGCCGCAATTGTACAGAATTTCATTTTTCTTAAAAACGGTGGGAATAATTCAGCATCGAAAATAGACCAAAATGGCCATTTAGGCAATTTTAGGCCCATGTACACTATAGAGCAGAAATTTTTTTTTTGGGGGGGGGGGGGCACTTATGGCTATACCTTTCTTATCCTCAATGTTTCAAATGAGATAATGTTAAAAAATTTTTAAACCAGTCAAATCATAATTTTTTGCCATTTTCGCCGTTTTGCTCGTTGCCGTACAATGTTAAACTTGAAGGCCCTTGTTGACATGACGACAGAGTTTTTTGTGTGTCCTAGTGATGCCCAAGACCAACTTTTCCACACCCTGCCAATGAGGAATTGAAAAAGAGGATTCCACACTCCACCCTATTAAACATGCTGGAAATAACCGGCTATAATTCAGTGGCACCACACTTGGCAAGAAAGGAAGAGAGAAGAAGATTTTACAGCGGTAAGACATTTCGGACATGTTTTTTCTCTTCAGTTTTAACACAATAAAATCAAGAGAAACATGCAACCACATTATCAACAAACAAAAATAAAACGATCCCCATGAATCTTATACAGTTTAAAACAAATGAGAAACGAGAGTCAGGGCTGACACTAATAAACGAATAGTGACAAAATACGTAGTCATGGAAACCTAATTAAAGAGGCACAGGTTTGGGGGGCATAATAAACGAAAGAGATAATACGTGAAGAGCAATAAGTAAATTCCTCGAGTGAAGCAAGATGACGCCAAACTGAAAATACGCACTTGTTCACAGTATTGTTATAGAAATTCGCTGACTCCACACTGTAATTGTAGGTAAGAAGGGAGAAGGTTTTGCAGTGGAATGGGGATGCGCTCATCGTTTGTTAGCCAGTATGCGCAAAATTGTGATAAACAAAACTTAGGTTGATGAAGCATGGCCAACACACATGACGGACGAAGCCATTGTGTTCATTTCAATCGTCCGGACGACGGGATTACCTCAGTTTTAATTAAATCTGTAGCGTTTTTACTATATTCGAGCATCCTGTGCGAAACACCTTTGCAACATGTGCATAGGTTAGAGTGCATGTAGCAAAACCGTTTCTAACAAGGGGAAAAATAGGAAAATAAATGCCGTGGCACATTAAACGTGTCTGAAGTATTGCAAAACTGAACCATACAGGAAGGCCAACTGGGACGAATGTACTATACTTTAAAGCATGAAAACGGAAGAAACTATGGCCGTCTCTGTTATAGATGGCGAATTTTTTGTCCGTACTGGTAAAAGAAACGCCGAAGGATCACTAGCTGTTACTCTTGTTAGCAGAGTCTCATCAGACTTGATAAGGTCAGTAGAGACTGCGCTGAGTTGGTAACCACGCCAGACTCAGGTAATTACGGGAAAAAAAAATAAATAAATAACGTAGTTTTTGAAGAGGAATCGCCTTGTGGTGCGTGCACCGTACGAATCGTCCACGCCAAAGCGTTTTAATACGCGTTCGCATTCTAAAGCTATA
>JAHWFP010217080.1:0-15002 GCA_023313725.1 Lithobius niger | reverse complement strand
TATTTTCTTTGTAACCCCTAGTTTGTTCCAAAAAAATAGTATCTATCCGAAATTGACTTGTAGATGGATAATGCGTTAACGTTACATTTCATTAGGCTGCTAAAGTGTACGCGGCCCATCTTGAGTTCGCCCCAGAATGAACACAAATAATCGATTGTTCGTTTTTGGTCGCAGAGTGCCTTGTTGATATTCAAAGTAGTTACAAAAACAATGGCGGCAGTCGATTAAAGCGGCCCCCTCCAGGAAGACGCAGCCGATCACAAAATACGTGCAGGACAAAAGATACGCCGCGCACACAATAAAAAATAAAAGGTACTCAGGAATAGTACAAAAAAAAATTGACTCGGGTGAGCGGTTTTATTTAAAAAAAAGTTTATTCGCTACTTTTTATAAATGCGGGCGATGGCTTTCTTTAATCAAACATAAAGAAAACTCCGCTAGCCTACATTTTATTGTGGAGTGGCCTACAATATCCATTGTTTTAATACCAAGTTCAACCATGTTCAGAGTGTAAATGTTGTACTTTGGATAATGGTTTTTCTTTGGATCAAAATTTTTAGTTGTGACACACCTCTGAACGGTCCTTAGATTCGTTTCGAAACTATCATTGCATGGAGCTCGATCTGATAAGGTCATCGACTCCAGGCAGTGTATGGTGAAAACGTTGATGCGTGATCACCATTTCTTTTAGATTACGGCTTAAAAAACGTTTCATATGCTAAGAAAAAAACCACGTGTGAGAGCCGTGCTCTTGAGAACCGCTTAATTAATTGTTAAGGGCCTTACACGTGTGAGAGCCCTTGAGAACCCCTTAATTAATTGTTAAGGGCCTTAACCAACAATAAACAGCAATACCAACCGGAAGGTATGGTACTCTGTAGTCTCTTCAAAGCTCAATCTATCGAATTGCGCTTCAGAGCGAGAATAGACTTGATGGTCGACCTTCTCACACAAGGACCAATACTACTAAGGACCAAAAGACCATTACTAAGTTTCCGTGGAGAATTTAATCTCTATCGAAATGGTCTTTAATGATGCTGTATTCCCTTTTTGGTTGTTTTTACTGGTTGTCCACATACTGTTGGCCTGCCACCCTTGGTCCAGATGGAAAGCTCAGCTATGACTAACCTTCTTCCTTTGGTTAATAAACTTCTAATATAAACTTAAAATTTTCTACATTCTACCCCATTTCTTACACTACGTGTTGAGACAATCTACTTTAGCAATAGCCCCTCACTCTCTTATCAAGGCAGGAGTGGGGGGTGCATGTGGGAAGTGCCACTCAGCCCGGCAGTTCCCTACTCTCAAACTTTCTTTCAACTGTTCTACTTTCTCATCTTATCCGTAAGAAGACAGTCGTTCATTCTTGACTTTTATAAATGCCGCCATCTTACGTCTCTGTAATTGCTTTGCTTGCAACTGGTTAGTGCTGACATTTGTCCAAACAGCTTATGGACAATGTACGACAATGTACGAACAATGTAATTAGACTTCCACCGGAGCATACCTTTGCAATTCGTTGCACTGTATTGTATACCTTCTTAAGCGGTTCTAGCCTACACCAATTTGTCTGTCTTGATGGGAGTTTATCATCTTATTCATTGTATTTAGTCAGTGTTATCTTCCTCTCTCTCATTGTTGCATCAGCTTCCTCTTCTTCCCCATTGTTCCCTTCTCACATCCTTACTCTTGCGGTCCAGCATTTTATATGGAAAAGTAGGCATAACCTCCTGTATGCGTCACTCCTTTACTCACAACCACGTGCCAATGGACTTGCACGTTAGTGACTATTAGGCTTAGACTTAAGTTTCCTTAAGCCTCGAAGGTTTTACCCTGACGAACGTTTCCTTGAGCCTCAAAGGTTTTGACCCGACCAAGGTTTCCTCGAGCCAAGGAGTCTTCCTTGTGGATTTGTCCTTGGCTCGGAAAAATGAACATGCTTTGAAACCGAGCTGTTGCTAGAAGCGAATTAATCCCTTTAAAGTTAGTGTTAACCTTTGGCCTCAACCCGACTTCAATTCATAAATCTCCGAAGTCCTTAAACATTGTAAGGATCCCTGATGGTCTCATCAAAGGTAATAGAAAATGATCTACTTCTTCATGGTTGGAACGTGGATTGATTCCGTAAGTTTCTTTAATCAAGCCCTTCGTACTTAGTTTGTTTAGACTTAAAAGACATATGCTAAATAAATCCTTTTAGGAAGTTCAACTTTTAAAACACCATAAAATTGACTCGAGTCTAGCATAAACTTAGCAATCCAATTTTTGCCAAACATGTCACGCTACTCTCCTGATGCTACAATAGCACTTTGCCATTCAGTTTTGTTGTTATAAGTAACATTAAATTCCTAATGGTTTACAACCTCATCCAACCATAACTTTAATATGATGGGGACAGACTTCAATGCAAGGTTAGCGAAATA
Source organism: Lithobius niger (assembly GCA_023313725.1). Classification (NCBI taxonomy): domain Eukaryota; kingdom Metazoa; phylum Arthropoda; class Chilopoda; order Lithobiomorpha; family Lithobiidae; genus Lithobius; species Lithobius niger. Next base: position 12,579 of record JAHWFP010217080.1, on the reverse strand, counting down.
CTTTTTACACCAACTTAGTTGTATGATTGTGGCATCACATTACACCCTGAATCAACTTAAATTAATACCATTAATACAGCAGTCAACATCCATTTAGAACTTTCTGCTTTGTTAACTATAATGTCATAAGATTTGGATTCTAGGCTAGTAAAGGACGCTGAACACATATTAGAGCTAGAGTTTAAATCTTGTTTGGGATCTTGCACATAATGTGTCTTCTTACCTTATTTACGGATTTTACCTTTACTGTACCCGAATTACCTTTGTGAGTACCATCTGGTGGTTTACTACCTTGCTTCTCAAGTTTACCAGAATGGCAGATAACCTTTAAGTGGCCAGTGGCGCCACAAATATGCCTTACATGCCCGCGTTTTCCACAACTATAACACGTGGCATGTTTATCGTTGCAGTTAACCTTACCCCTAAGTTCGGCCTCTGTTTTAACATTAAAGTTAAGAGCTGTCACTACCCTTAAAATACCTGCCACATATTTAGCTGCATCTTCAGCTGCTAAGGCTAAAGAGCAAGCCTTTTCAATAGTATGAGTAGATTTTACTTAACAATTCTTTTTGAACTTTATCTGAACAAAGCCCAGCAACCTGCTTGTACCTTAAAGCTGATTTAAAAAAAAATCACCAAAAGCACATTGCTCAGTTTGACATTTAATTTCACTGATCCAAGCCGCTGTAGTTTTATTCGGCTGTTGGTCTAGTTTTTAAAAACGGAGCCTTTCAGTAATTGCTAATAGGAATGGCTCCAAGCTTTCTCTCACTAGAGCTACAATTTATTCAAGTGACTTAGTGCTAGTAGCTACAGGAGAACACATACTTTTTTTTATCAAAATGTATGATTTCTTGCCTACACTTGATTAAAGCATTGGTACTTGCTTATAGCTACTAGTATGTCATTGGAGGAAATACACTCAAATGTTGCACTCAAATAGGATACAAACCTTAATAAAAACAAAATACTTAATTCCTAGATTGTATATAAATAAAACGTGTCATACTATTAAATAGGCCTAAGTTCAACTATAATTAATACAATGATTAATCATATTAATTCATAAATAACACCAAATAGACTGACTAATGTCTAATTATTTACTTCAATGCTTTTCAATAACCTAGTTCAGTGGTTCCCAACCTTTTTCAAACAGCGCCCCCCCCCCCAAAAAATTGTTTTCCACGTCCCCCCCCAAGTAATTCCTTTGCCCGTTGGTGTCACAACTAGGGGGTCTGGGGGAGCGTTGTGAGCTCCCCCAGCGGGGTCCGGGGCATTTTAAGCATTTTAAACTTCGTCATTTGCTCATACAAAAAAAATAGCCCTTGTATTCTATATAGAATTATACATTATAACCAGTAATCGTTATAATTATTAGGCTACATAAGAAATATGAATATGAAAAAGAATTCAATAGATTATAGAAAGATTAGTTGTTAGAAACATTATAATTAGATTTTATACATAAAAGTACTTTACTACAATGAATTAATTTTATGAATGATTAAATTTCAGAGGGACACAAGATTTTAAGATTTAAAACATTAAATATAATTTTTTTTCCTGCTTATGTATCGTGACCCCTGAGAGGACGCCCACGACCGACCCATAGGTTGAAAACCACTGACCTAGTTAATGGAATATTAGCTGTAAATGACCTAATAATTCTATTTTAAACATTCATAACCTAAATAATTCTAGATTTCACATGAATCGACGCAAATGACTATAAATCACTAAATAATGGTTGCAATTAACACCCCATGAAAATACGTAGCTTTGATAGCAGTACCAAAGACCTCTCTTCAAAACTTGGCGCACTGCAAAAGTATGTTACAAAACGTAGATAACCCGCTCCACCAGTAGACCGACTTTGGCCACCAGTACAATTCAACTGTAATTCCAGCTGATTTCTAGCATCGTAAGGCATGCAATTGAACAGCACTAGCGTTAAATTCAACGTAATACTTCATTGACGGTACCGAATTCCCAGTTTAAACTGAGAACTCAAAAACCACTGTAAAGAGTACCTTAAGTAGCTTTTGAGTGGACGAAAAGCAAACCTCCGTTTAACACCCGACGCAAAACTCAGCCTAGATGTTGTAGTTGGCAGATCCCAAAATGAAGAAGGGAACTTGCAGATCTTCACCTCTGGTCCTGATGTCCTTAGGCGTACAGGCACCCTCCTCATCCGGGAAAAGGTAGAGAAAACTTACTGCCTACCATTTAAACTTTAAGTTAAACATTTAAGATTTTTTTTTAATGGCTGTTTCTTCTGCCGCCATCGTGATATCTCATGTGGCTATAGAGCAGTGACACGACGTAGTATTATTGTATATAACTCTATGCTGGAGCCTGAATGGGTTAGCTGCAAGGGGCACTGCAGAGAAAAACAGAAGGGCGTCATACTGAAGCCGATGCTGTGAAGAGTGATTTTTTAGACCTCTATGTCTTCAGGGTTTCACGACCTACGCCTTACACTCACGTGATATTTTTTCTCCCTGCGCCTACTTCAACACATGTTACGTGTCCTTTTTCCCTAATATTACAGAAATATTTCGGAAATAATTTTCAAAGGTTTTTTTTTGTATTTGTGCCTGTTGACAGTATTACTGCCATTGTAACGTATACAGAAAAAAAGAAAAAACCTAAAGTTATCACGAATTGTGGTGAGGCCATCATTCAAGCCACCACATTCGAAACATCTGCAAATTAAAGGGCAATTACATCCATTCTGACATGCATGTTTGACTTTTGGATCACTTACACAATAACTAAACACAAGAATTGCAGTAAGAATACGTTACGTACGTCCGATATAACAATTTAATTACTGCATCACAAAAACACGACACGGAGGTCGCCATTGTTTTGCTGGAACGTGCAGAAATTAATGCCGACAGACGGATCTCTTCGATTTCGACTCGCAGCCGATTGAGATAGTTGTATTGATTGTGAGCAGCTCAAGCGTCTGACGGCCTTAGCTGGCCACTACACTGCCGGCCAGCTAAGGCCGCCAGACGCTTGAGCTCCTCACAGTCAATACAGCTATTTCAATCGGCTGCGAGTCGAAATCGAAAAGTGACATCGGTCGGCATGAATTTCTGAGCGTTCCAGCAAAACAATGGCGATCTCCGTGTCGTATTTTGGTGTTCTTGGTGTTCTTCTTTGGTAATTCTTGTGTTTAGTTATTGTATAAGTGATCCAAAAGTCAAACATGCATGTCAAAATGGATGTAATTGCCCTTTAAATAATAAAGTTATTTTTTTGACTTTTTTTTTTAAATATTTCTTAACGTATTTGCATATTGCTTTTGTCTAATCTGTTTAAAGAAAGGTAGTATGCAGTATCTGATTTCTTTTGACTCAATCTGTGAACATCTTCCTAGGTCTTGAAGGTTCGGTGTGCTGGTCGTTGGTGGTGGTGTTTAAAACCGGTAATAGGAGCTGGCCGTACGTTAGTGGTCTCACAGCATAAGGACACATTTTTTGGGGGTTGATGTGGAGGGGGGGGGGGGGGGGCTAAATTGGGGGGAGGATGCACGTCATAAGCACCATAGCGCTAGGTTAATATTTGTACCATAAGAATGACTGGGGTGGCTTATAGAGCAGTGACATTTACCACCATATTGGCACCAGTATGGGTTTTGGAGGGCATAACTTCAAGGTGCACTACATAAAAATGGAGGGAAAAACAATGGAAGAGCGGATTTCTTAGGGTTAAAATAACGTTGTTTTCTCCAACAACAAAAATCACGCGTTGTAGGACTAAGAAATCACTCTTCACAGCATCGGCTTCAGTATGACGCGCTTCTGTTTCTCTCTGCAGTGCCCCTTGCAGCTAACCCATTAAGGCTCCACCATAGAGTTATACACAATAATACTACGTTGTGTCACTGTCCTATACTTTACGGTACCATGAGTAACTTGCTTAGCTAGCCCAGAAAAGCCATGCCATGGAAACAATGAACATTGTACACAAAAATTTGCCCTGGGAGGAACACCAGCTACCGGAGAAAAGCAAAACTGCAGTTGTTAACCGCTGTTGACGTTGTGACAAACAGTGAAATACGAAGGAAGTTACGTCATAGGAATTTGTAAGTGTCTTCATTACTGACTCGATTATTGACCGATGCGATGTCGATGCTTGACTGAACTTGGATTTTTGATAACCGTTTGTCTGTGTGTTTGTCTGTTTAGGACATGATAACGTGCGCAGCTTTGTTCTAATTTGGTTGAAATTTCATGACCAGGGAGTTCTGGTGCATGAAATTTATTGTATCGAATGTAAAATTCCTACTTCAAATATTTTCGGATATATTCCCGATTTCCGTTGGATGTTTATGCCGATTTTTTCCAGTAGTGGTTATGGAACCCGGCCAATAAGGTTAGTGGCCCCGAGTGCGATATGAACAACACAAATCCATGTACACCATATACACCAAGCGAAAGTTCTTTTAACGTGAATATTGTAGAACATTTTTATAAATGGTAATAAAAATGTTAATTCTGCCAATTTCACACGTTTTCGTTTATCATTAATACACCAAATGTAACAAATGGCGGCAGAGCTCTCCAGATACGCTCGTAGAGATCCGTGTTGGATTCGTTCGCAGAGGAAATACGTAAATGGATCCAGGACTCTACTACAGTACCGGCCGGATCTTGAATGAAAAATAACGTACGTGATTAGGATGGGCAATATGGCCGCCGAAAACGCCACTTATGCGATTGATTTGTTCGTTGCCGTTTTCCGTCAATCGAGGACAACACCGACCGTACAAATTGCTAACTTTTTTTTTTTTTTTGCAAGCGCAGAGAATAGCTTAACCGTGGCTGAATTATATCTTAAATACTACTTTAAAATACTTTTATATCTGCCATGAAAATCTACATAATCATTAAAATTATTATTTTGAAAACCATCACTAGCTGCCAATAGATGTCGCGTCTCTCCGTACAAAGATGGTTCCTCGAAGAACAGACAGCCGAAGAAATGGATCAGTCGTGGCGGCCATTTTGTGTACCTCCCCTAATATCGTTGTAGAGCGGGTCAGATAGTTTACTGGCCATGGTGGAGCAAAGGGAATAAAGTGGTACGGAAAATATTTTAAATAAAATTTTCCAACATAACGGAAAACAAATGTATTGCAGCATCTTTCGCTTCGGCCGAGTAATTGTAATTTTCAAACCTCAGTTATATGCAATAGTTAACTTCATTCTGGCAGATTTAAAAGAATACATTTTCCTTTATTTATACATTAATCACAGTTTACATCTTAACGATCCAGTGTTAAGGGAATAAACGCTTTATTTACAACATGTACTTCAACTTTACGAACTCAGGTTTCTTCTGACCCTGACATCCAGTTCAGTTACCCAGTTGGTTGATTAACTGGGCTGATTGGAGCTCAAGCCCAAGACCATCGGCCCTGAACATCACCCAGTTCCATTAGTCTGCTGTCCGCCATTTTGAGTCGGGATTTGAGGAGGTGGAGGAATAGGTACGTTCCCTCCTGTGCTCACGACGTTGTAGTTGACGTTAGTGTTGCTGTCACCCACAGCAGTACTTGCCAAACATAAAGCAATCAGTAAGAAAACTCGTACGTGGATGGAGGCCATTTTGTAAAGTAAGATGGACGAAGTTGAGCTGAAAAGGGAACAAAAAAAATAGCTCAAATAAGTCAGATAACGCATAAACAGAATGTTAGCCCAGTAGGAAGGAGTCTAGACAGTCAGATACAACTTTTTACAGGATGTCTTAAGTTAGAGAGGTCTTAAGTTAGTAAAATGTATCACAAATGGTTTAAGATCGTTTTCAAGTGACGACAGCAGTTGTTTGGTGGTGTTTGTTTCCATTAGTGAAGGTGGAACTAGCGACGTAGCTTCGGGTGTGCTGTGCAGGTAGTGCAACTGCTTTTTAGGGTCAAGAACCAGCAGTGGCGACGCCAGAATAAATTGGCTAGTGGGGGCTAAGCCGGGCAAGTTTCGACCTGGAGGGAATGGGAGCAGCCGAATTAGTAGATAAATTAGAGTAAAAAAAGGCACTGTGAACATTACAGATACGCACGCTAGCCCTCCTCCCCCCCCGGGGGGCGGGGGGGGGGGGGGGGGGGTGGGCTTGGTATTCTCAGGCTTAACACGCTTTCAAGACAAATTTTAATTCTTTGCTGTTATACCCCAGTAGCGTGTGTAGACCCCCCCCCCCCGGAGGTCAGGGGCAACTTTAAAAGGGCATTGTAAGAGTTTTAGTGGTCATTTTTTTTGGCTTGCTCTTACCATTCTTGTCCTTTTTAGGCCTTTTGGCACTTTTTACCACCGCACCGATAAATGTTGGCATAAAAACGCAATTTTTTTTTAAAAGGGTCATTTTGCAAAACCGGCAGGGGCAACGCCCCTCCCACTCCCCCACCTCCTGTGCACGACACTGCTTTACCTCTTTGGATTAGAATTTACTTTTTTTTTAATTCACTCTGCAGATAGATTTATCCTATAATTTTCGTCAAACAAGTGTAAAAATGTCTCACCTTGTATTTTCCTTAAGAGTGTTTTTGCTTAAAGGCACAGGCAGAAAAATCAAGCTCATTGTTGTATCCTCGTCATTTATAATTAAATTAGCTGAATCTTTGTAGCATAATTAACCTTTGTAGCTCGACGCCATAGCCGTAAAAAAAGGTACACGGATTACAAATAAAAACGTCAAGTGCACCGTAAAAAAAGGGGTTTATATATATATGACTGATGTTTCAGTTTACTTGTTAAAATGTACACAAATAAAAATTGATGATTTTTAACTGAAAAAATCAAATGTGGAATTGAAAAAATTACATCTGTAAGTTTTGTGCTTTACGAATCATATATTTAAAACGTAAAGCACAACAGCACTTAAACATATGCAATTTTCTCAATTGCACGTTTGATTATTTCAATTAAAAAATCATCAATTTTTATCCGTGTACATTTTAACAAGTAAAGTGAAAGTTCAATCATATAACGCCCTTTTTTCGGCACACTTGACGTGTTTGTTTGTGATCGAAGCCGTAAGTACGTTTGTACCTGTTCAACACGAAATACAGGTGAGCACTGGGCCGTCAGATTCGATAGGCGTCTAGGTCCCCGTTGTACATCTATGGCTTCTTACAGACCCGGGTTCGATCCTGGTGATGGGAAGTGTATATGTACGGGTTTTTTCTCCGGTAGTTTCCCGCCCGTTACACACGAGGATTTCTTCCGGGTACTCGGTTTCTTCCGTCATGCGGGAAAAAAATATGACGGTGGTTCCTTCCACTTAACATCAGGCGCTTGGGCCTTCAAAAAGCTCTAAACCATGCGCAATGGCCGTTAGCCGTGACGTCACCATGAGTTAGCCAATGACGAATGAGAACAACGGCTGTTTGGCCGTCTGATTGGACTAGCCCAGTCACGTGATATGCACGTCACAGCAAACAGCCATGGCGCGTGGTATAAGCATATTGGCCTACACATTCTATTCTATCCTACTTAAAGGACGGTTTGTTTAGGCTTGAGACTTATATATCCTCAATCCATCAGTCCGTCCGAGGCCGAAAATAATTAACTATAGTGTCCGTGTCCTATCTTGAGTTCGCCCCAGAACGAATACAGATAATCGATTGTATGTTTTCGATAGCAGAGCACCTTGTTCATATCCTAGATGGTTACAAAAACAATGGCGGCCGTCGATGAAAGCCGCTTCCTCCAGGAAGATGTAGCTGCTCGTAAAATATCTGCAGGACTCAAGATACGCTGCGCACACAATAACAAAATGTCCAAAATCTCCAAACCGACTAAATAACCATTCGAATTCTACGATTGGTCATGGACTTGAAGAACATATCTGGAAGTTAGTTGGTGACTCCACAACAGTTTTCTTGGCCGACGACAAGAAGAGCACAAAGAGTTTGGCGTAGGTACTTCAGTGCCATTTTTTCGGTATAAAAGGATTCCATCACCTCCATGAGTAAAATACCATAAATCGCCTATGAGCAGCTGTGGCAAAGCTACGGGCCACCCCCCCCCAAAAAAAAATAAAATTAAAATACTTTATAGTGTCCGCGGCCTATCTTGAGTCCTCCGCAAAACGAACACAGATAATCGATTGTACGTTTTTTTGGTAGCAGAGTGCCTTGTTGATATCCAAGATGGTTGCAAAAACAATGGCGGCCATCGATTAAAGCCACCCCATCCAGGAAGACATAGCCGCTCACAAAATACTTGCAAGACTCAAGATGCGCCGCGCACACAATAAAGGCACATGCATCCCTGTTGGCTTTTCTGCATGACTCAGATTTGCGACATTAGTTCAAACGTCTGTAAATGTTGCCAACACAGTCATTTTCTTGTTTTTTTTTTCTTTCCTGCGAGATGATTTTGCGACATTAACTCTAACACTGTGTAAATGTTGCAAACGGTATTCTCAATGGGTCGCACAACATACCGGAAGGATATATGCCCCTTTAAGGCCATAAGTCGTGAAGTATACCTAGTTACGGGGTTTCACGATTTCTGACCTTAAAGCATTTTTGATCGTAATTTTTCTGTTAGAAATTGACTAACCGCTTCGTATATTCAAGGAAACCAATGTTTTAACCCCTTAAATCGTGTTTTTTTCTGCACCAAAATTAACTAAAGGCTTCAAACACAAAGTAAACTACATATACTTGTAGACTAATAAACTTAAATTCGTGAACAAATTAGAATAGAAACATTGCTTAATGCTAGATCGAACACAGATCACGGACGGGAATGATCGCATAAACACCTAATTTATCGGGATGGATTTGGGCCTAAACGCCCTCTCTGGACAGAAATAAGAATCAAATTATAACTTTGTTAAGGCCAACTCACTTTTTTTTTCGAATTAATTTTAACATCTCATGAGCGTTTAATAGGCCAATTACGGTATCAGTATCCGAAATGATTATTCTATGTGACAATTGGCCGTCGACGTGGTCGTTATATGGCTAGCTAACTAGCTAATGGTTAGTAACGGTGTCCTGCCAACATGTACGGCATTGATTCTCTCTGGCTAGTACCTAACTATTAGTGTACGTTGAACCCATAGTAATTCATGTAGACCAATTGTCAAGTCAACCAATAGCGCACTGGTTTGAACATGGGAAGCCAGGGTAATTGACAACATGGCCTACATGCTGTAATAGATGCTTACCTTATGAGTTGGCCTTAATTCGTGCACTAATGAAATCCACTAACGAAGGTTTTTTTATGAAACAGTTTGAAAATACGTCAGAAACCCCAAAACTCGTTACTTGCCAACAGCTTTTTCAGTAAGAAAAATCTTAAGGAGATTACTTAGAAATGAAATTAGTCAGGAAAACTCTTAATGAGAATGATACAGAGAATGATAAACTCAAATTCATGTGACGTTATATTTCTATAAAAATTAGCAAGTTAATGCTTACCAGTAAAACTCTGCGGTCGTAAAAGGAACAGTTTTCTTTGCAATCCATTTCGAACTGCTACCGCTTTTATATGCGACTTTAAGTCCTGAATGGGTGGATTGGAACACACACTCACACATATCCTGTTCAATTCTAGCGGAGTTTATGAAAAGACTGCATCATAATACGGTAACTCTTTAGTAAGTAAACATCCTTGTAGTATTGAACAAGCGGATGCGCGTTCGATTATGACGTAATGGTTTGATTTCGCGTCAGTGATAGAACGTGTCAAATGGGACGCATTTCATCTGACTTTACTATGATTGACGTTTTTTTTTGTTCACATCCTGAATTTTTCTTAATGAACTTCGACTTCAAAAGACTGCGTTTTATTTATTTACTTATTTTTAATTATTTAAAAAAAAACTTTTTCTCGCATATGTAGTGTTTCGCTTAGTCGAGTAGCGATTTACACTTGCAGTATCTTGAAACTCAGTGGATTTGCTACGATTTACTTTTTTTCTCAGACATTCGTGATTTTTAATTGTAGAACAATACAACTCAAGACCATAAAATGGCAAACCATAAAATTTCACAGATTTTAGTGAAAAAAGTTGGGTTACCTGTTTGCCATAATAGGACACTCCACGCTAGCTGCTGTTGCCACCCAAGACCCGCTGAGATAGAAGCTGCGCTCCACTCAGCTCAGCTCAGCTTCTATCTCAGCGGGCCTTGTGCCCACCACGTCCTGAAGAGGCCTCTGCCGCTGCGCGCCTGACGTGTCGGCGGCCATTTTCCCCCTCTTTGCTTCGAAGCGATTTGAAACTTTTATATTGCTTTGTAAGTTGTGACAGAATAGTTTATGGTGTAATATACTCGTCGAAGACTGCAGAAGCACGTAGTCACACGTAAATATAGAGCGTTTACCACCGTGTGAAAATTTTTTTTTGAAATAAAGTATAAAAAATCCATCCATATAAGTTTTACGATCTAGCCGTAGCTAACGTAAAATACAATCGCATCAACAAATCAACGTAAACGCCCTCGTTTTAACTTAAGGCGCCCGCTCACTGAGCGGCCAGGTCGCGCGGGCAGTGGTCGTGGCGGCCAAAAAACATGGCGACGCGTCGCGCGGCCACGTCCGTTTTTCATTGATAATTCTCAATCACGTGGTGAAAAATTAATTCGGAGCAAGTATGGTTGCCTTGTGGCCGCCTGCACGCCGCCCGGGATCCCAGTGGTCGCGGTGACAGGCTGGCAGCTGCGGCCAAGTGCGCGTTGCTACATGCACCGTAAGCATTCTCGTTGGCGCAGTGACCTTGCCGCGCAGCTTGGCTGCTGTGTGCGCGGGGGCCCTATAAACTAGATCGTGCCATGTAACAAAATTAATATTTAATATTTTTTTTAAGGGGGGGGGGGGGGAAGGGAGGAAGGCTGAAATTTTCGAGAAGATTCCATTTTCGTTCAAAATTCAAGCTTTTCTTTATTTTGCTATTGCTTTTGTTTTAATACCGTAGCCTACGTGTAGCAAATAGGCTGTAAGAAAGATGCCATTTTTTGACTCTGAATTTGGTTGGGTTTCGTCTCTACATATGAAGAGGTCAATAAATACATAACCGTACAAAAAAAAAAAAAAGAAAATATTCGTCAAATTTACCCGTGACTCGTCGTAGAGTGTACCGTTTTCTATCGTAATCAGTCGTAGCTTTATCGTTTTGTAAACTAAATAATAATAAAAAAAAATATGTGTCCTGTTGGTAAACTTGAATTTGTGCGTAGTAAACATTGTGCTCATCCCAGCTTTTTAAAAATACTTTAGCGGGAGGGAAATTAAACAGAAATTTGCTCTAATCTAGCTTTTTTTGCGACTATTAGTTTGAAAATTATTTCTTCGGGAGCTGGTTAAGAGGTTAGTTCATCATGTCGCATGCCGCCCCCCCTTTTTTTGGGGGAGGAGTGGGGATGAAGTAGGGGTAAATCATGATTCCAACATGTAAAAAAAAAAACCATCCCTGTTTAGTCAGCTGCCGTTATTCCCCCAAGCATGCTTTCCCTATTTAAAAAGGTGGCTGCATTCTTTCTTCCTACCTTTCTTTAATTTAAATTCTTTACAATATTTACTCATTTTTATCTGTACAGAAAATTATCCACTAATCGAAAACTGACAAACAGAACCACATACCAAATGGTTCCAAAAATTATTTACGATTTTTGATCACTAAGCCCACTGTCGCAAGGTGGCTGAATCGTTAGCATGACCGTCTCAAGTGCCAGAGGTCTCGGGTTTGAGTCGGCTCAGCCACCGCTAGGAGTTTCCGATGGGATTTAACTAGCAAAATTGTGCATCTCTCCTTCTGGCGCCATGGCTAACGCTGGATGCGCATCAAAAGCGAAAGCTAAAGGCACTTTTATCTACCCACACCATCGTCATATTCGCAAAAACCCTGAATCCATGGCTTACAGAAAATGTACCATAGCCAGTAGTATCGACAACGTAACAATAATGAATTGGTACTTTCTGTTCTGTTGTTGCTTTTGGGTGGCTGTCACTGCTTTTCAAGGTAAGTCAAATTTTCAACGCCAAGAATAGAGCAGTGACATTTGCCGCCATATTGGCACCAGATTGGCACAAGTATGGGTTTTGGAGGGCATAACTACAAGGTGCACTAGATAAAAATGGAGCGAAAAACAACGGAAGAGCGGATTTCTTAGGCTTAAAATAACGTTGTTTTCTCCAACAACAAAAATCGCGCGTTTTAGGTCTAAGAAATCACTCTTCACAGCATCGGCTTCAGTATGACGCCCCTCTGTTTCTCTCTGCAGTGCCCCTTGCAGCTAACCCATTAAGGCTCCAGCATAGAGTTATATACAATACTACTACGTCGTGTCACTGCTCTATAGGGTAGTGACACAACGTTGTATTATTGTATATAACTCTATGCTGGAGCCAGTAACTGGGATAGCTGCAAGAGTCACTGGAGGGGAAAAAGAAGGGCGTCTTACTGAAGACAATGCTGTTAAGAGTGGATTTCTTAGGCCTATAATGCGCGATTTTTGTCGATTTGTTGGCAGTTGCTGACATTTTTAAGCAAGTGGAATCTTTATTTTCCAATTACAACCTAGCAGCATAAGGGAGTTGAGAAAACAACGTTTTTTTT
>JAHWFP010217079.1:0-10721 GCA_023313725.1 Lithobius niger | reverse complement strand
GGGGTAGTTGGGGGTAAAATGGTGGAGGAAGGACGAGGCTTAGCTCCTTTGGAATCCAAGAATGGTGAGGCCAACAACGCGACTCGTGGTATTGTTGCGGACGGTGTGTACGTCAGGACTGATGAGAATTTGGGTAATGCTAGTAACGTTCGTTCAGGCGCCGTTGATGAATTGGTGAACTGTGGTAATGTGCGGAATGCTTCAGCATATCGTGATGCCTTGGTGTCGAATTCTGGTTTGCAGGAAGGGGGTGGGGATGACCAAGGCCATGCTTCGTTTCCAAGTGAGGACTATGAATTGGGGGACGATGATCGTTCCCTGAATTGGTTAAAGAAACTTTACCGTGTTGCTCTGTCTAATGTGCCTATGAGGAAGTCGCTTATTATCATGGCCCCTCAAGCAGGAAGACCATATTTAATGCAATTCTTACGGGACGCACTGGCTAGGATTATAGACTTGAAACGAATAACAGGGGTGTGTTGGCTCCGAGCGAACAATGTATTTCAAGTGAGTTTTGCAGACCCAGAGGCCAAACGATTGGTGAGAAATGTTGGGTCGTTGCTTGTCAATGGTTTCCCGGCCAAGGTGTATGATTTACACGAGCGAACAATTCGACTTAGGTTACACTGGCTACCACTTGAATTGCCAGATTCTTTTATTGAGCAGGCCCTCACTAATTATGGTAGTGTTGTCAATCTCCAGCATGTGTATCATTCGATGGAAGGGTTTACTCATTGCCGTTCTGGTGTCCGTTCTGTGGTTCTGAAGTTAAGAGACTCTGTACTCGTCGACGACATTCCTGATGTGATTGGTGTGTGTGGTGTGTCGACTCTTGTTGCGATAGCTGATAGGCCTCCACGCTGCTTAAATTGTTGGCAGCGTGGGCACGTCCGAAAATATTGCCATAATTTATACTGTAAGATCTGTAAAGTAGTGATATCACGCGACAATCCATGTGTTCATTCTGCACCTGCCGCGGCAGCTGTTAGCGAGGTGGCCTCTACTGTGCAGCCTGTTGTGTCTGTTCCACCTCCTGCTAGTGCTGATAGCCTTAATCCTGAGTGTTCCATGATTGTCAGTGCTCCCTTGGTGGTTCCAGGTGAAGAGGGGCTTGGTGGCGTTGTGGATAAGCCTCCCATGTTGCCTGGAGTCTCCTTCATCGGTGGAGTTGTGAATGCACAGAGTCAGCAGAAGGTTCAAGACGGCTGGGTAGAGGTTCGTCCCTCTAGACGTAGGAAGGCTAGGTCTTCCCTTGCTAGTTCTCCACCCCAGCCTAAGCTAAAAGCAGTTGAGAGTGACAGTGTGGCTCTGTCGGGTACCTTGTCTAGTGTTGCCCAGTCGGGTACCTTGTCTAGTGTTGCCCCTAGTGTTCCCCCAAGTGCGGCTTCCAGTGTTGATGAGTCTGATGGTGCTCTAGTGTCGATGGATGTAGCCGATGATGTTGTTCCTGAATCAGTGCCGGGTGATAGTGTTCCTAGTGGTTCCAGTTCCCATACATTGGTGTTTGCCTCCCTGTCGCCTCAAAAGGATGGTACTGGATCAGCGGAAACTGGTCGAGGTGTGAGTTGGGCGGAGGAGAGTGAACTGACCATGGGATGTTTCGATGCTGAAACAGACCTGTTTGGTGATGATGTTACGCCAACGTCTTCTGTTGATAATGCGGAGTTGCTTGAAGTTCGACTGTCTACTTCATAGTATTGTGTGGTATTGTGTATTCATTGGTGGTTTTTGTTGTTTTAGTGTTCCCCTTATTGCCAATAATTCATCTTGTGTGCATGGAATGTAAGGGGGGCAAACAGCAAGCTTGAAGACATTGAGCTTTTATGTAGAAAGGTTAACATCCTCGGTTTGGTTGAGACAAGGCTCCCCATTGGGGTCGCCCCACTTATTGATGGTTATCTTAGTTTGGCCGGCCCTGGTGGCTCGGGGGTGCGTGTTCTTGTTGGCAGGGATATCCCTTTGGCTCCGCTGCATGTTCAGGGTCTCCCAGGGATTGACGCATGCGTCTTTCGAGTCTGGTGGGGTAATGACTGGCTGACGGTGGGCTTTGTTCATATCACAGGGTCTATTTCTAGGATGGAGTGGGTTCGGTGGGTTGAATCCCTTCCCAGGCCTTTGGTCTTGGGGGGGGGGGGGACTTCAACGCACATCATTGGCTCTGGGGGAGTGGTCGGTGTAACACCAGGGGCCGTATTATTGCAGATTCTCTGGACTGTCTCGGCCTGGAGGATATTCAAAACTGGACTACTACCTTCGTTAGGCATTATGGGGGATTGTTGCAAGAGTCTGTGTTAGACATGTTTTGTGTTCATCTTCTCATTCATCGTTGTTTTCCTTTAAGGTTTCCACTGATCTCAGGGGAAGTGACCACTTTCCTGTGGCGCTTTCTACTGCTGGTTGTCTGTTGGAGCCTCCGGTACCATACCGGTCCAAACGCTCATTGGTGGAGTCCGGGGATTTTGGTCCATGGATCCAGCGCTGGGTTAAGAAAGGGAAAAGCGTTGGTAGGACCCCTGGTGGCACTCAGTCAAAAACCCAGCCTGCCTGGTGGACTTCTGTTTGCACTAAAGCAGTCCGGGATAGGCGTAGAGCCTGGCAGCGATTCTGTCGTGCCAGGACTGACGGTAGGTGGTTTGAATTTGTTGGGACCTTACAGGAAACTAGGTTTATTTTACGCAGGGAAAAAGCATGTTATAGAGCAAGAATCTGTGAACGTATCTCTAAGGGTTTGCCGCTTTCTCGTGTTTGGGCACTCGTCCGGTCGCAGGATCCGCGTCCGAGTGTTTCCTGGGTTTTTGATCAGACTGGACGGGTCCTGCGGGGCCCTGAGATGGCAGAGGCATTTAATGTCAATTTTGCCACCATTTATGGGTCCCCTAGGGGCTTCCCTCCACCTCCTGTCTCGAGTGAAAGGTTTTGTCCTGTTGAGGAGCATCCTCTCACCTTGTTTGAACTGTCATCTGCTATTGATTCTTGCCGCAGCGATAGTGCTGTGGGCATTGACAGGGTCTCGTATGATGACTTGAAGAGGTTGGATGAGGCCGGTAGCTCTGCCTTGTTGCAGTTCTATCAAGACCTTTTTGACGGGGCACCCATTCCCAAGTCTTGGCTATTTTCTGTTCTTTCCCCTGTCTTAGGGCGGGGGAAGGAGCGAACGTGTGTCTCTAGTTACAGACCGATAGCTCTCCTATCTTGCCCTCGCAAGGTTTATGAGAGGATTCTGGTTAGCAGGATGGTGTGGCAAATGGAGAGCCAAGAGCGTGTTTTTGGGGCCCAGGTTGGTTTCCGTAGGCATCGGAGTGCTCAGGATGCTGTCGCATATCTTGAGTCGGGAATTCGAGAAGCTTGGCTCAATGATTGCTTTGCGGCAGTGGTATTTCTGGACATCAAGGCTGCCTATGATATGGTGGACATCCCTTCGGTGAATCATTCGTTGGCTGGTCTTGGTGTCAGCTTAGTGGTCAGGAATGCTATCATGGCTCTTCTTGGGAACCGCCAGTTTGCTACTAGGGTTAATGGCTCCTGGTCTGGTGTGAGGTCTACTGACCGAGGTCTTCCGCAGGGTAGTTGCTTGAGCCCGGCCCTCTTCGCTGCAGTAATTAACGTTGTGCTTGTCGAATTGAACTCTACAGCCAACGTTGTTGCCTATGCGGATGATGTGGCAGTGTTGTTGGCTGGTAAGGATTTGCCCCTTTTCCTGTCTTCTTTGGAGGGGGTGGTCAACAGGGCAGCTGAGCTTCTTGCAGTCAGAGGCTTAGTCCTGTCTGGTCCGAAGACGGAGCTCATGATTTTTCGTCAGGGCGACCCTTGCGCAGGCTTTATTACGGTTAATGGGACTACTGTTGTATCTAAGTCAAAGGTTAGATATCTTGGCGTTTGGCTTGACCCACAGCTCAACTGGGTCCATGACACGGCTACAGTTAAGGAGAGTATTGCTCTCCGTCTTGGTACCCTAAAGTCCTTTGTCAGTAACAAACTTGTTGCAAAGAGAGCCGTTGTCTCTACTTTCTACAGAGTGTATATCAGGGCCTGTGTGGACTTTCACCTCCCGTTCCTCCTGCATTCGAAATGTTCAGTTAAATCTGTTCAGGTAGCTGTTAATGATTGTTTAAGGGTTCTGTCTGGGTGTTTGCCTTCGACGCCCATCTCGGCTCTTTTGATTGAAACAGGGGAAGCTCCTGTTGCAAGTCGTGCTAAGGAGATCCTTCTTAGGTTTTGCCAGCGAGCTGTTGCGAGGGGACCTATGGACCCTCTTGCTTGTATCCTGTCCGACTATGTCACCCTGCCGCCGCGTGCCCGGGCATTACTTGGGACGCTGGGCATGGGTGCGTCTTTGTTGTTGGATCAGGGCTTGACAGGGTTCTCGAAACCCTCTCTGGTGCTTCCGCCTCGCCCTTGGGTGTGGTGTGAGTCAGCTCACTCTGCCATCTTACCTGTTGGGCAGTGCATCAGGGGCTTTCATCAGCCCCTTTTATACATTTATTGTGATGCGTCCTTTCATCGAGATGCTTTTGAGGGGGGGGGTTGGGATTTTTATCCCGAACCTTCATCTGAGCTTTAGCTTTTTCCTGGCCGGGCTCCCTTCTTCTTTTGTTGCCGAATTGGTTGCTATTTCCTTGGCAATAGATGTGGGCCTGGATCTGCATGCACCACGGTTTTGCGTTCTCTCTGACTCCCTTGCAGGACTTGGTTTCTTGGCCCAAAGCTTTAAGTCTTTAGACGTGACCCACCCTCTGGCTGTTGACATTGGCTGGAAGCTGTTCACCGCTTTGCAAACTGGGGTCAGCATCACTGTTGCTTGGGTCCCAGGTCACTCTGGGATCTTTGGTAATGAGGCTGCTGATGACCTTGCCAGGCGTGGCTGGTGTAGTTGGTCTAATCCTGTTTCCTTTCGTATTGTGCCCAGGGATTTACGACCGGTTGTCTCTGCCTTGTTCAACGGTGAGTGGCAAGCTAGTTGGGCCACGGATTGCAAGGGGCGTGCCCTTTTTGACATCCACCCGTCGGTCGCTGATCCGAAGCCTTTGGGCAGGCTCTCGCGAGCAAGTGCGGGCCTCCTTTCAAGGCTTCGAACTGGCCATGTTCAACTTCGGGCTCACCTTTACAGGCTTGGTTGGTGCTGCTCTCCAGTGTGTGTTTGTGGTGAAGGAGAGGAGACTGTTAGTCATTTTCTCCTTTATTGCCGTCAGTGGGTCACCCACCGATGCCCCCCACTCAGTGTCGTGGGTGTTAACTTGCGGGATGTGTTAGGGGTGCCTCCACATGTGGGGGAACATGCCTTGTTTGCAGTTTTGGGTTTTTGTAAAGCCACCGGGCGGTTTTTGTAGTGGCCATGCTGTTGTTGTTGGCCCCCCTTCGTTCCAAAATGTACTTTTTGTGAATCAATGATATAGCTGATAATGTTAGTTACGTGCCATGGTTGAATGGTTGTGTCACCTCTGTTTTTAAGTTAATTTAAGTAGGCTAAGTAGATTACGAGTGTATGACGTTACGGTCTTTAGACTCGAATAAAGAAATCAATCAATCAAGCGGCTCCCTTGCAGACATGTGTCTTGTTAACTGTAAGCAAATGAAAGCATATTTTGGCATGTTGAGGATAAATCCCAATGCGACGGAAATGTTTCAAATTGTGGAAAATGTAAGGGGAAGGGTCAGAGATTAGGAAAAACTAAAATTTAAAGGATGAGTGACCACCAATCATAGAGAAAAAGATGCGTCAATAACGTTGTTTTTATGTTACTGTCTAGCTAGCTAGCTAATACGCTTTTTCCCATATTAAATCCCATAGACCTTTTGCTCATGGCTAGCGCAAAATTGAGACGTGCTACGTAGCTGAACTTTTGCACACGGATGCATGGTGATCTGAGAATAGTCCTTTTGTTGGTTTGGGGGTTGTAGGGGTCAGGACAAATGCGTGGGTGGATTTTGAAATTCGCCTCAAGGGAATTTAAATTTTGTTTCTTTTCCAAGTTGCAACCAAAGATTGCAAGCAACAATGGCTTGAACAATCAACACTGGTCCTTAGATGATCGTAAAAGTCTGAACGAACTTAAAGCTGAACTGTAAAGAAGGACAAAATAAGGAAACATTAACGTTGCCGTGGACTGCGTAAGAATAAAGGGATGCACGTTAGATGATGGTTACGCAACAATACGAGCATCCTACACAAAGCGTGGTTTTTTCTAATAACCGAAAAATAGATGCTTCGCGTTCTGCTGTTTTAGCAACGGGGGGTTTCTGCATGACTAAATGTGAACGAAGAAAGCAAACGAAAAAATTCTCAATTTTGCTGATGTAAGGGCTAATTATTTACAGACATGAAATGCCTCCAAAAAAGAAAGGTAGAGCGAAATATAAGATGGTGCGCTGGCTTTTTGTCTGTTCTCAGTCCTAAGTTACATGTGCCTATCAACTGCAAGCAACTAAAAGCGTAGCTTGTCATGTCGAGAATACATCCTAATGCTGCCGTAATCTTGAAAAAGTAAGGAGTAGGTACAAGGATAAACAAAACAACTAAAGGGCATGCGCTGATTGAATGAGCAAAGCGAACTATTTCAGCGATTGTTAGCCAGTGTCTTCAAAAATGGGACTGAAGAAACGTAAGCATGTGACGAAAGCTCGTACAATAAACTAAGCCATGCCAATTTGGCTAATAAAACGGCTAATTGGCAATGGTACATTTCAAAATTGTCAATGTTAGACGGTGTAACCTTATGTACGTTCACAGTCCTATGAAAGTTATGATATCCACCCACAACCAAAACTGGTAGAAAAACCCGCCAAGTTTCCAAAAACGATCGGTCACCAGGGAAACGCCGCCAAGGTTAATCCTATTAGCCAAGTTAATCGCACCGAATAATACTTTGGACGTTAAATGAAAACTTGAAGATTACTACCACTAGTAGCAATCTTCTAGTTTTCATTTAACTTTCGAACTATTAGTATGTGCGATTAACTTGGCTAATAGGATTAACCTTGGTGGCCTTTCCCTGGTGGAATGATATCACTACCTTCAAAGGCCGATCATTTTTGGAATCTTGGCGGGTTTTTCTACCAGTTTTGCTTTTGGGTGGATTATATAATCTAAAACGAAATAACCATCACAATTTAGGTTAAAAACGTGTAAGATTTTAGACCTAGTTTTAGGTTTTAGGCACAATTTTTATCGTTTAGACCTAATATTTATCTTCGATTTAATTTCGTAAGTAGCAGCTTACAACAGCGGTTCGAGATTAGACCTAATCCGTCATGTAATGCAACACGGTTTTTGGTTTTGGGGCTTCACGTTACCGTGGCAACCAGGAATCCATAAACTAAGAGCAGCAGGTATATTATTGTTTCGTGTTTCGTGCTTTCGTGTTTCGTTTGCTGTCAATTATCCGTTTATAATACCGCTTGGCCTTGATACAACGATTTCTGGTTTCATATTTGGGATTGCCATCTGCAGTGTAGATGCCACTTTCGTTGCCATGCTGAATTGAATAATCTCCAAGCATTCTTTTTTCAAATGAAAATAACGTGTGTCGTTAATGGAATCCTTTTGTTTTTTATGGTTGAGTTTGTTCCTGTAGTGGTTAAATGCAATGGTCAAATGATACTATTTCATTGAGTTACGTCGAACAAGATTATTAGCTAGAAAGAGGCAACCAAAATTTAATTTGCCGTGTTTTTTAAAGTTCACTTGACTACCATTATC
Organism: Lithobius niger; assembly: GCA_023313725.1. Taxonomy (NCBI): domain Eukaryota; kingdom Metazoa; phylum Arthropoda; class Chilopoda; order Lithobiomorpha; family Lithobiidae; genus Lithobius; species Lithobius niger. The sequence goes on along the minus strand of JAHWFP010217079.1, from coordinate 3,025 downwards.
GTGGTGTAGCGTTAGAAATAAATTCGAAATTTTTTTAATTTCTACCGTAATAATTGTTCGATTTATGGCAAATTTTGGCTCAGCAATACTAATTGAAGTATGAAACGTTGTAACAAATTTCATTCCAATCCGATCTTTCGTTTGGGCTCCACCCAGACTAAAAATGTCCAACCAACAGACGGACAAACATTTTGCAATTTTGTGTCCGTTATAGGCTACGCTTTGCTCTCTCGCTCCGCAAATGAAAAATCAACCTATGAAAATTAATGTCAGGATAAGCGGATTAGAAGTAGTTAGCTTTTAGCAAGATAGTAACATATTTGCTATGTTATTGAGGGTCAGAACTTGCATTGAAAGCTGCTTAGGTGACATTCCTTCAGGAGTTAATTTTTGTCATGTAAGTCATAGCTCTCAATCTGCATATATAATACGGAGCAGGTGGCCGAGTGCACCGGCCTCACCATCCCATCGTACAATCAAATACGCCACCCTGTAGTGCCATCTGTTGACGGGATTCGCCTTCAAATTCTGGTTGGGATACTTTTCCATCGTCGTCGAGCAGATAGCATCATTTACCAAACCTGTCATGTCGGCGTCTGTTGACGGCCTTGGACTACAAGTTCGGGTTATAACCCTTTTTCCAAAGTCTTCGAAGAGATGGCGCCACTTACCAGACCTGCTGCATCGCTGTTTGGATCATATTTTGGCGTATTATTGTGACACTAAAGCGGCAACAAAGTTTTAGTCGCGTGGAATGTGCCATTGTCGGCGTTTGAGCTAAAAAAAAAAACCAATCCGAGTGTACTAAACCAAACAACTTTAAACCAAACGACAATAGGTTCTTAATTTCGAGGCCCCCCCCCCCCTGCACCTTGAAATTGGGAGCCTGATACGATGGAAAGGCGCATTTATTTCCTATTTATTTAGTTCGATTGTTTATAAGTAGGCGGCAACAATCGTTGCGTGCAACAATTTCGCAATGCGCGGTACTGAGGGGAATTGTTTCAAAGGATTAACTTAAACACGGGATTACTTGCTTACTGCCTGCTGATATTTCTCACTGATAGGGGTTTTTTAGCCTTCAGTCAAACATACACATGCGTCTTTTCCGGAGCTGCACCAAAGGGGAAATGACACAGGGCGGCATTTTCGGAGAGGGGAAGGAAGGGGCAGGGCAAGTGTGTGTGCGTGGGGAGAGGAGGGAGGGGGGAATGAGCGGTACCGAAGTGAATTGTTTCAATGGATTAGCTTAAACACGGTATTACTATCTTACTGAATGCAGGATTTCTCAGTGATATGGGTTTTTTTAGCCTTCAGTCAAACATACGCCGGCGACTTCGCCGGGGATGCACCAAATAGACCAGTAAATCCGTGACTTAACCCACCACAAATTGCAACAAAAGGTTTCATGGTTGTTCCTAACTAGAAAAAGCGTGCTGAATTCGAAAAAAAATTGTTATCCAGGCTATCTGCTGCCGTTTTCCTGGAATAAAATAGGCCTAATTCGAATATTATAGTTAAAAAATGCGTGTAATACATATATGGAAATACGAAGTAAATTGTAGTATACCTTACATTGTGAAGGGAGTTTTTTGCTGGCACCTACTAAGAAAGATGTGTACTTTAAGATTCTGAAGGGTGCGAGGCAGTAAACCTTGAGCATTAAAGATGGCGGCCAAAATGGTGCCCAACCATTACTCAATTTGTTGCCGTTTGGCCTGTTATGCAAGAACCGTTAGTGTTACACAAAAGCAGTTTGTATATCAGTTGTTTATATCTAAGAGTGGGAATGTCTTCTTTGAATTAAGGGTAATGAAAAGGTCTGCCACTATTAGGGACCGAGCCACGCCCGTTTTACTAGTGGCTGGTATCACAGTTACGGTTCAATTTTTCTCTCATTTTCAGCTTTAAACTGCTGTTGTGACGTTTCTAATTTAGATGGATGACTCCAAATAGGTTCACTCGAAAGGTGGGAATGTCTTCTTTGAATAAAGATTAAGGAAAAAGGTCTACTACTATTATGGAACGAGCCACGCACGTTTTGCTATGGGCTGGTATCACAATTACCGTTCAATTGTTCTCTCATTTTCAACTTTAAACTGCTCTTGTGACGTTTATAATTTAGATGAACAGCTCCAATTAGGTTTATTCGAAAGGTGGGAATATCTTCTTTGAATCAAGGACAATTAAAAGGGACTACCACTATTAGGGATTGAGCCACGCCTGTTTTACTAGCGGATGGTATCACATTTACAGTTCAATTTTCTGCTCATTTTCAACTTTAAACTGCTCTTGTGACGGTTATAATACAGATGAATGATTCCAATTAAGTTTATTCGAACGATGAAAATATCTTCTTTGAATCAAGGTCAACGAAAAGAGTCTACCACTATTAGAGATTTTGCCACGTTCGTTTTACTAGGGGCTGGTATCACAGCTACCATTCAATTTTACGCTCATTTTCAACTTTAAACTGCTCTTGTGGCGTTATAATTAAGATGAACAACTCCAATTAGATTATTCGAAAGGTGGGAATATCATATTTGAATCAAGGGCAATTAAAAGGGATTACTACTATTAGGTATCGAGCCACGCCCGTTTTACTAGGGGCTGGTATCACAGTGGTTACTGTTCAATTTTTTGCTTATTTTTATCTTTAAACTGCTCTTGTGGCGTTTATAATTTAGATGAATGACTCCAATTAGGTTTATTCGAAGGGTGGGGATGTCTCCTTTGAATCAAGGGTAATGAAAGGGTCTACCACTAATAGGGACCGAGCCACGCCTGTTTTGCTAAGGGCAGGTATCATAGTAACGTTCAATTTTTTGGTAATTTTCAACCTTTGAACGGTATTAAACACAGAAAGCCAACGACTCAACAAGAATTAATAAATACAGATGCAAACCTATTTACGTTGCCTTTTGGAGTTATATGTCAGACTGCCTGAGCGGGGAAATCGAACCCATGACCTTTGAAATCAAAGGCCAAGGCCCTACCGCTGAGCCATACAGTCACAGCCAAAAGG
>JAHWFP010217075.1:0-11246 GCA_023313725.1 Lithobius niger | reverse complement strand
CAACAAAATAAATCCTCTTTTTGCTATGTACAATATTTACAAAATCCTCTTCTTTCCAGAAAAACTTCAATGTAAAAATACTTTTTACAAGGAAAAAAAATCTAAAGAAAACTGAAAAGATAGAGTCAGTCTCACAGATCGAGCCTTTGTGGGACCTTTCTTAATCTTTTGGATCGTGCAGGCTTTAGTGACGATTCCACTGCAGGTGGAGAACCAGATGGCTGTCTTCGCTTGTAGCGGCGAGTTCAAACTCCCACTACAGGAGTAGAACATGGCGAGCCTCGTGCGACAGGAGGAGAACATGCTGAGCATCCCACTACAGGAGGTGAACATGTAACACCCATGACAGGTGCAGTAGCACCCATCACAGGTGACTGATGCTTCCTTTTGGAACCAGGTGGAGACCTGGCAACTTGCTGCTTGGTAGGTGTGGATCGATGTCCAAACCCTTGATGAGACCCTTGATGAACTCCTGGCGTTACTGGCATCTTTGGAAGAAAACTCATTCCCAAACTTCTTCTCGAAGGACACCTTGAATCATGTGAAAAAGTGCTGTTGTTCGACTAAAAGGAACAGAATGCTGAGCGTGTGCAGAGACCCCAAGGTCCGATTCAAGAGAACTCTGCACATTCTCAGCTTGCATTAGCGTTGAAGTGCTAACTTTAACTGTGAGAAGTGGCGGCGCCACTGTTCGCAGGGTGAATCGCAATGCGCGACCCTGTAAAACCGTGACTTTCAGAAGCGACGACAGTACATTTTAGACAGTTATGCAGAACACGAGGTCTGAAGTTTCTAGCCCAGACTACATCTCCAGGTAGAAACTTTGGTTTTCTTGGTTTATGTACGTATGGTTTAATTTGAGAAAACTGCCGCTTTTCAACAGTCTTTCGCAAATTTGGTTTTAATAGGTCCAAAGCAGTTCGTAAGACTCTCTGCATGGCTTTTCTCCAGTCGTGGTATGCAGAGTGACGCGATACGCGAGTTGGAATCTAGCCAGCGCTTGCTCGTACGAAGCACCTGAACTCAATTCAGCTTTTATTGAACGCTTAAAATTACGTACTAGATTTTCTGCTAATCCATTGGTGGAAGGATTATAAGGAGCGCCAGTTATGTGCTCAATACTATTATATTCATAAATGTTGCAAAACTGTCACTGGACCACTGCGGGTCATTGTCTGTAACGAAAACCAGGGGTAGCCCCTCGCTGATGAATAGGTTTCGCAACACCTTAATAGTACGTTCAGAAGTAGTAGGATTCATATAGAAGATTTCTAGCCATTTAGAAAATGTACATATCACAACTCGATACATTCTTCCCTTAATATCACAAAAATATGCATGGAACCTGTCCCAACATGCATGAGGTCAAAGCCACACTGACTTGGGAACTTGTTTATTCTCTTCTCGATCTTGTTGGCAACTGTCGCATGATTTTACCAAAAGTTCCAGTTCGTGATTTAGCTTAGGCCACCAAACATGAGAACGAGCCAAAGCTTTCATATGGATTATTCTGCTATGTCCAAGATGGAGTTCTTTAAGAATTTGCGTTCTTAAAACCTTAGGAATTACAGCTCGGGTCCCCCAAAATAAACAATTTTGCTCTACACTCAATTCATTCTGCCTACTTACAAATGGTTTTAATTCTAAGTCTTTTTCCGGCCAACCCAACCTGGTACAACAACACTTTGGAAAGAATAGGGTCCTGATTAGTACAATTCTCTAGATGTATCGGCAAAACAGGAATGTTATCAATTTGCTTCAAACGCATGACCCTAACAGTGTCTTTCGCAATTTTCGTCTGCTTGCTGTTACTTAAAGGCAACCTTGATAAAACATCTGCTGTCACATTTTCAGTACCTTTCATATGTTCTGTATCATAAACATAGCCATTTAAGAACAATGCCTAGCTTTGTATACGAGCTGCAGCCATTGCAGGAATAGCCTTTTACTGGGTTAAAAATCCATGTTAACGCTTGGTTGTCGGTACAAAGAGTGAATTTTCGACCATACACATACTGGTGAAACCGTTTCACACCAAAAATAATACTTAAAGCTTCCCGATCTATTTGAGCATAGCCCCGCTTTGCTGAAGTTAAGGTTCGAGAGGCAAAAGTGATTGGCTGTTCTTCACCATTCGGAAAAACGTGCAAAAGTTCTGCTCCCACCCTATAGGGAGATCCATTGCACCTCTGCTTCAGTGGTAACTTGTCATCGTAATGAGCAAGCATTCCGCTGTTCAAAAAAAAAAACTATAATTTTTAAAAAGCTTTCTCACAAAAATCGCTCCACAACCAAGGTGTATCCTTTTTCAACAGGTTGTTAAGTGGATAAACGATTGATGCCATTTTGGGCACAAATTTTGAATATTAATTTACAAATCCCAAAAATGAACGCAATTGCTGCTGATTACAAGGACTCGGGCATTCTTGACTTGCCTCTAATGTATCGGGAAGGTTCATAAGACCTTTGCTAGTGATCTTAAATCCTAGATAATTTACCTCACTGCAGCCAATAGTACACTTGCTTCTCCTTAGCCGAAGACCACTATCCTGCAGTTTACCAAGTACAACAGTCAAATTGGCATCGTGTTCCCCATTTTTCCCAGCAATCAACACATAATCAACAAAAGGTATGGTTTTATCACAGTCCCGTAATATTGTTTCCATTCTCTTTTGGAAGATACCTGGATGGCCTGAAAATCCTAATGGAAAACGATTCCAAACATAAAACCTTTTTATGGTAAAAATTGCTAGAATAGGCTTTGACACTTCATCCAATTCAATTTGTAAAAATGCATCTGTCAAATCTAACTTTGAGAATTTGTCACAGCCTGCTAAATTTGAGAAAACTCTTCCCCCCTGGAGACAGGATATAATTCTGTTATTACCTCTGGGTTAACAGTTCCAGAGTAGTCACCTACAATTCTTAAATCTCCATTTGGTTTAAAGACCAACAGTGTAGGACTTGCCCACTAACTTGCCTCAATGGGTGAAATTATGCCTACAAAGCTCCTTCACAACCTTATCTCTTAAAGCTAGGGGAACGGGTCTTGGTTTAGAGTATTTAGATACACAGTTTGGCTTCAAAATAACATTTGCCTTAAATTCTTTAAGTTTCCCTAAACCTGGCTTAAATAATTCTGGAAACCTTTTTACAAGGTCATCATCTTCAGACATTGATTTTACATTACCTTGGGCCAGTGCATTAACACTTTGAGTTATTTTGCATTGGTTCACTCTAAACAACTGTCTCCAGCCCATTCCAAAAGCCTCAATCCAGTCCTGGCCAAAAAGTGGCACATTATTTTTAGGGCTGACAATTGCTTCTAAATTTAAAGTCTTACCTGCAAAGCACGCTGAAAGTTCAGCTATACCACAGGGCTTAAAATCGTGCTTGGAATAAACTATCATATTTAAGGTCAACCAAGCCATGCAGCAAGGAGTAGGTCATGCAGAGATCAATCTTCAATCTACGCATTTCAAGAGATTCTAAATTTAACAGTTTAATGCGCTCAGCATAGGATTTGTGTCGCAATCCTTGAAATCTATTAAATATCTGCTAACAGATGATGCAAGTCTGTGTGCTAGGGTAAAAAATCGACAGGAGAAAAAAAAACTGAAACAAAAAGCGTAACGGAAATAAACGCCTGAGGAAATAGAAGTGAATAAACAAACAAATGAGTTGTTAATAGAGATAAGCCAGTTGCTTTGTCTCGAATTTCACCAGGTAGAGTAGGAGTTTACCAGGAAACGACGTTCAAAGCACTTTCTCTTTTTTTGTAGGCCTTTTGTTTAAGACTCTTCTTCCTAGATTTCGCTACTCATGGCTACATCACTCAGGAACAGCTAGTTTTCACCATTTTGCGTGGGCAAAACACCATCTCAGAATGTACATGTTGACTTCTATTTACTTTTTTGCTTAGTTTGATTTCCACCCAAAACCAAAACTGGTGTAAAAAGCCACCAAGTTTCCAAAAAGGATCGGCCTTTAAAGGTAGTGATATCATTCAATCAGGGAAAGGCCGCCAAGGTTAATCCTATTTGCCAAGTTGATCGCACCGAATCAGGTAAGTAGCAATCTTCTGTTTTCATTTAAATTTCAAACTAATAGTCGGTGCGATCAACTTGGCTAGACGTTGAAAGTGAGCGTCACAAGTTTACGTGGTGCACTTCCGGTTTGGCCAACGACCATTGTAGTTGCTGACTGACAGCAGACGACGGAGGACGTATGTTGACATTTGGGAGTGTCAGCATGCCGATCGTCCAAGATAACCTCCGTCAAAAGTGAAAGCCAAAGAACCAAGGCCCTTATGCATAAGGGGCCTTCCCGATCACGATAATTCGGCCGGAGAGGAGAACGACGACAGCGGCAATTCAAAAGACCAACACCGCATGTTAGGCCTAACACCGCTACGTTCAAGGTAAAGCAGAAGTCCATCGCTTGGCCGCCACTAACAACGAGGTGAGCAACAAAAATGCCTATGCCTATGTCAGTATGTTAGAACTGTCGTTTGCCCCCATAATAATTTTCCTTGTCTAGTACGTAACTTCCCACTCTGCTTCTGTTCAGAAATGACAGACTCCAACATTTCTTGGTTACGGGCCCAGCAGCAGCAACAACGGCAGCAATAACGGGAAAGTACCGGATCGGCACCAAATGTACTAGCATCGAAACTAACGAGGCAAATTTGACGATGCAAATTTTTTCTCAAAAGAATGGACTGTTACGTCGTGTTCCACGTAAATTTCGAGAAATTTTGAAAGAAAAAAATTAAAGATGGCGGCCACCACATAAACGACGGGAATATTCCAGAGTTTGAATATCTTTAGAATTTTTTGTTGCAAGATACACAACGACTTTTTTAGTGATTTATGCCTCTATACACGCAATCATTAAGAAGAGAAAGACGATTTGTTTACAAATAACGATTATTGTGTATATGCTTGACCAGTTTGCAGAAAATAACATTTTTTAACGAGTTTTTTTTTCTAGAGGAAGGAAAAATCAACTTGAAGACGATTGATTATGGCATGACGTTTTAGAAGTTTTTTTGCAAGAATCATGGCTGCAATTGACGACACGAAGTCTTTATACCAGAGCAAGGGTCTGCCACAATTCGAAGAAGATGACTATGAGTCGTGGAGAATTTGGCTTGAATTCGCCTTCGCCTTAGAAGAGAGAAAGTTGCTAAAATTTGTTAATGGTACTGCTGTACAGCCTAATCCTGATACAGAGCCTGCAGTCAAGAACAAATTTGAGGAAGATAAAGCAACATGTAGGAGGATAATACTGGTGACCCTAGACAACAAGAACTTGAGGAGATTAAACAAGTTTAGCAGATCCCAAAGACATTTGGACGCAACTTGAGGAAACCTACGCTGCCAAGTCGAGACTTTGTAGGTTGGACGCGCTCACGGAACTCATTGAATGCAGGTTTCTCTCACACGAGATGGGGAGGGATTACGCCTTGAAGGTACAACGATGTACGACGAGATTGAGAAGGCTGGTTGCTCTCCTGTCAGTGAAGAACTAGTCTGCCTTTTCATGATACGAGGTTTGCCGGAAGAATATGAACAGATCGCCATAATTTACGAATTGTACGACAAAAAGGACTACACTATCAAGAAGGTTGACAACTTGATAATTAATGAGTACCAACGCAAGTCCGCTAAGGCAAAACAAGTGACCAGAGAGAGACAATCGATTTTGAAGGTTGCCAAGACCCAAGTTGCTAATCCGTCGGTTGTACAGGAACAACACTTAAATGTCACAGAAGCACGGAGGAAAGAAGCGTGAATCTGCTTTAATTGCTCGAAGAAGGGACATCTTGCAAGGGATTGCAAACTGAAGAGACGAGGGCCAGTCTCAGTTGATAAGAATGGTAAGCCCTCTTACTACACATCGAGTATAGGGGTGTATTGCTCCACGATTCCTGAAACTCGTATGGAGAAAGAGTCATTACTCCTAGATTGTGCCGCTACTAAGCACATGTTCTTCAGTAAGGAAGATTTTATCCACTACGAAGAAATAAAAGGAGAGACTGCCGTCTTAGCTGACAAGTTGCAGACGCCAATCGTTGGGAAGGAGTTGTGCAGTTGACACTACATGGGCATGAAGTGAGCTTCAGGAATGTCTACCATGTGCCGACCCTACACACGAGAGTTATATCCCTCGGGCAGATGCAGCAGAATGGTGCAAGCATGCATTTCCTACCAGGGAAGAGGATATGCAGCATTGATTTAGCGATTAGCCCTAACTCAACGTTCCGAATCTTCAGGACGGAAGAAAACATGTAAAAGATTGAGGATTTTTCAATCACAACTGACCACATGAGGACAGTAGTAAGGAGATCCTAGGTTTGAAGAGCAAAAATACGAGGTCACGAGAAGCAGCACTCACGAAGCAAGTGAATTCCTGCACTCAGCGCAAGGAAGTCAGATATGACTACTGGGAATGGCACAAGAAATTAGGCCATCTGCCATATGACTCTTTACGCCGTATGCAAAAGCAGAACCTGGTAGTGGGTTTAGAGAAAGCCGTACTTAAACCACCAGAAGAGCTGTGTGAAGCGTGCCAGTTCGACAAGTTTAGTCGGTAGCCTTTCAACAAGACAATGCCACGTCAAAGAGCTACGAGGAAGCTAGATCTGATTCACAGCGACGTTTGCGGACCACTGAAGGTTAAGACTAACCAAGGCTTCTCGTACTTCATCACTTTTATAGATGACTACTCTCGTAAAGCTACAGTTTACTTGATGAAGCATAAAAGTGAGGCTCTGAAGCACTTCAAGACGTACAAAGCTAGAGTGGAGGAAAAAACTGGACTTTCAATCGGAGCTTTGAAAACCGACAATGGTGGAGAGTATTGCGGAACACAATTCGAAGAATTTTTACGTACCAGTGGGATTCGTCACGTGAAGACGCATGTGTACACACCTCAAGAAAATGGGACCACCGAGAGGTACAACCGCACGTTGATGAACCTAACCCGCACAATGTTAGTGGGGGTGAGGGGGTTCAGGAAAACCTTATGGGGTGAGGCTTTGCGGACAGCCTGTTACCTTCACAATACTTGTGCAAGCTTAACTCTGAACAAGACGCCACAGGAACTTTGGACCGGTAGACCACCGTCAGTTCGCCATTTGCACGACTTTGGAACCAAGGCCTATGTTGGAGTTCCAGCGCAGAGAAGAGGCGGAAAACTAGACGCACGGTCAAGAGTAGGGAATTTGATAGGCTACTCGCAGAGCAATAGAGGCTACCAGATCCTGATACCCGAGACTTATGAAGAAGTCGAGTCACGAGACGTCAGGTTTGAGGACGTGATCGGCAAACCAGTGAAATGCAGCAACGAGTTTGAAGACATAGGCTACACACTGGAGAGCAAGGCAGGACAGGACTCGGACTTCAGTGGGGATAAAGTAAGGAGGACTAAACAGCCCCAGATAATACCCTTACCACAGCTGGTAATCAAGGACCATGATGCGCTACTTAAAAAGCTGAAGGGATGCTTGAGGTTAAGGCACAACAAGCACCAGAGTGGGATTGGTTCCCTGATGAACCACCAGAACCAGAGGCTCGTCTTGTGATGCGGCCAGACGATCCGCCTGTTGTTGAGGATCAGCCAGCACCTGTCCCGGACCTGCCGGCACCCATCGCCCAAGAGAGACTGACACCGGTTGACAGAGAACCACCGTGTCGAGGTCGCCCATGAGGCAGCAGTAGGGCGAAAGCAGTTGAAACGCCTGCAGTCCAAGCGACAGAAGAGTCGATGAGGACTGAATACGAGAAGTTCCAAGCGGCTATGCGAGATGGAGCAGAAAGTGCAGTGGAAAATGCTGAAGGTGCCAGTACTCACAGCATCTGAAGTACGACAAGAACGCAACCCCAGCTAAACCTGCTGAACGTTGTAGAAGTAGAAGGGACCTTAAGGCTATGATGGAACAGTGGAGGAATGCTTCTGCAGATGAGCAGAAGATTCTCGACCAAGACTTCAAGGTACTCGCACAGAATAAGGAGGTGACGTTGCCAAAGAAGTCCAACAAGCAGGGAAACGTGAATCTCGTCAAGAGCGACAGAGTGCGTGCCGAGACGAGTGCAGTCGTTTCGAGGATGAACTGATCAAAAGAGGACCTGGGAAACCACAGTTCGCCAGGGACTCTGAAAACCAGTTTTGAAGCGAGGAGAGACTCCCTTGCCGTGGCTTCACCAAACAAGAACTGTAGGAAGTGAGCGTCACAAGTTTACGTGGAGCACTTCCGGTTTGGCCAACGGCCATTATAGTTGCTGACTGACAGCAGACGACGGAGGACGTATGTTGATATTTGGGAGCGTCAACATGCCGATTGCCCAAGATAACCACTGTCAAAAGTGAAAGCCAAAGAACCAAAGCCCTTATCCATAAGGGGCCTTCCCGATCACGATAATTCGTCCGGAGAGGAGAACGGCGACAGCGGCAATTCAAAAGACCAACACCGCATGTTAGGCCTAACTCCGCTACGTTCAAGGTCAAGCAGAAGCAGAAGCAGTACAAGGTCCATCGCCCGGCCGCCGCTAACAACGAGGTGAGCAACTGTAAATGCCTAAGCCTATATCAGTATGTTAGAACTGTCGTTTGCCCCCATAATAGTTTTCCTTGTCTAGTACATAACTTCCCACTCTGTTTCTGTTCAGAAATGACAGACTCCAACACTAGAAGGATTAACCTTTTTGGAAACTTGGCGGCTTTTTACATCAGTTTTGGTTTTGGGTGGACACCGTCTAGCTAGCTAGTTAGTTATCTAGCTAGCTAGCTAGCAAATAACGTTTTTCCTATGTTAAATCCCATGGGAGTGCAAAACTGAGAAAATTGAGAAAGCCTACGAGACTGAACTTTTGCACACAGATTCATGGTGATCTGAACATGGTCCTTTTGTTAGTTTGAGGGTCGCAGGGGTCAGGACAAATGCGTGGGATTGTTTTGAAATTCGCCACCAGGGAATTTAAATTTCGTTTCTTTTCCAAGTTGCAACCAAAGATTTCAAGCAACATTGGCTTGAACAATCAACAACTGGTCCTTAAATTTATTGTAAAAGCCTGGACGAACTAAAAGCTGAACTGTAACGAAGGATAAAATAAGCAAATATTTACGTTGCCGTGGATTGCGTAAGAATAAAGAGATGATGGTTACGCAACAATACGAGCATCCACTAGCAAACGGGCTTTTGGCTAATAACCAAAAAATAAAATGCTTCGCATTCTGCTATTTTAGTAAAAGTGATCTTTTGGGGTTTCTGAATGACTAAATGTGATCGAAGAAGCAAACGAAAAAAATTCTCAATTTTGCTGATGTAACGGGTAATTATTTATATTTATTATCTCTAAAAAAAGGTAGAGGGGAATATGTGGGAGTACTCGCTGCGCTGATGTACTAGTGGCATGCAGAGCGTGTGTATCAATTCCACGACCTCTTGCAGAAACAACGAAGTAGATATAGTTAATCGTGTGTCCCACGTACGCGTGGTTACCCCTTTTTAACTAGAGTCCGTAAGGAAAGTTGTAGCCATGAGCGGTTAGTCTCAAGAAGAACTCCGGAAAGTTGTATAAAAGCCACAGCCATTTATTTCCAGTGGTCGCATGGGGTGGGATGTTGTTACAGCTGTATGCGACTGTCCGACGTATACTGCGTCACTGTCCCTTGGTAAAAACTCACCTCTGTCACAGTTAAAGACCATAATTCAATCAATTTAAAGTTGGTTCATTCAGCGCTTGGGAAAACATACTTGGCTAGCGTGAGTCCTTCCTCTTAAGGGAATCTCCAGTTGCGTGGAAGCTCAGGACTAACTGCCCATTTCCCTATCCTATTTTCGCTGGAATACCGTTAGGCCTATCAAAATGGCGGCTGAACACGAAACACGTCTTTCTCCCTCAAAAGCCAAGGAAGAGTTTTTTTTTCCAATTTAAACATGACGCAATATAGGGGCTCGCGTTCGCTCAACAGTAAAACAGTAAAAGGAAACAATCGTATTACAGTGAAGACAATACATTGCCCGCCCAACACAGGAGCGGGCGTCTCCTTCTTACATTGTCACTAGCGCAATTGTTTCAAGTTCATCCTCAGCAACACACTAGGCTAAACCCTGTCAAGTTACACAACTGCAATAAAATAACTAGACACCCACCGAGCCCACACGACCAAGTTGAGGGAGGGAAGAAACGGGGAGGAACTCAAAGGTACTGTAGAAATTCCTCCCACAGAATATAAAACGGTGCGCTGACTTTTTGTTTTTTATAGTCCTAAGTTACATGTGTCTATCAACCACAAGCAACTAAAAACATATCTTATCATATGTCGAGAAGAAACTTAGGCATGTGAAGAATGGCTAATTACAAAAGGTAAATTTGCAAATTATCAATACGAAAATTTATAGATATAAAATTCCTCCAGAACATAAGGTAGAGATGAAGATAAGACGGTGGAACCTTTTGTACGTTCACAAGCCTATGAAAGATGTGATATCCACCCAAAACCAAAACTAGTGTAAAAAGCCGCCAATTTTCCAAAAATGCCGGCATGGTTAATCCTATTAGCCAACTTAATCGCACTGAATAATACTTAAATGATACTTTAATCACACTGAATAATACGTTAAATGAAAACTTGAAAATTGCTACCGCGAGTAGCAATGTTCTAGTTTTCATTCAACTTTCGAACTATTAGTCGATGCGGTTAACTTGGCTAATAGGATTAACCTTGGGAGCCTTTCCCTGGTTGAGTAATATCACTACCTTCAAGGCCCGATCCTTTTTGGAAACTTGGTGGCTTTTTACACCAGTTTTGGTTTTGCGTGGATAATCTTTTCTGACAACTGAATGTTTTTTTGAAATTTTGAAAGAAACAGCTAAGATACAGCAGTTAAAGTAAAGCTAAACCCTCCCATTTTAAATTTCAGTATCGCTAATTAAGACACTTAAAAAACATGTGAGAGGTACGAAAACCACTCAGACTTTACAGTTATTACGCAGTAATGTGTCTAAATCTTTATTCTAGCAGACGAATTCTTTGTTCGTGCGGTCAACACATCCAAGTCTCGTTCGTGTGACGTCACACTTCATCACCCTTGGCGCATGCGCCCAACAAGCTCAGGCAAGATCGCGCTCGGCTCTCACTTTCCTCACCACTACTGCTAGCGAAGAACAGGTTCTTTTCAAATGAAGCGCGTGCCCCCTAATATGCTTAAGGGCCCATTTATAATATGGATTTCGATG
>JAHWFP010217073.1:2106-12439 GCA_023313725.1 Lithobius niger | reverse complement strand
ACCCAGAGAATTTGGCTAAGTTCCACCCAAAGAAAACCCCACACCCCTCCGTCACCTGAGATCTGGCATTCGTCGCGGTTTCAGGCTCGGATTGAGTACCTGAAGCCACGACGAATACCGAGTCCAGTGTCAGTGAGGTTTGGGGCTTTTAGTCTTTTCCTGAAAAGTCAAAGTCACAGTTAGGCAAAGGGAAAACATAATTCTGAACAAAGGTTACAAGGTTTATTCGGCGTTGGCTGTACAAAGCTATACAAGTTCAATGAAAATTCAGCCTAAAAATCGAGATCCAGGCGATCTTGATGCAGCTGCCAACAAGTTCGTCCACCGTGCCTTCTTCTCGAGCTTTCGTCCGTGCACACGTTCGTGCGACAAGTTGCGCACCACCAGATGGTCTCGTGCCGTTCCTGTCTGTACTTCCTGCACACCTGGCATCTGCGGCTCCTCGTACTCTTTTCGTGGCGATGACTGGTACCCAAAATGGCTGGAAGTCTTATGAGGCGTGTCTTGCGTACTCGGTTGATGAGTTGGTTGGCCAGCGATCTTCGGTAAGTCAACTGGGAGCGTTTGCCAGCCCTATCGAGGCCGCAGACCATGACCATGTTGAGCCTGGCATTGACGAGAATCTGGTTGAGCTTTTGGAAGAAAAGGTAGCGGTGCCATCTAATCGACCTCCTGCCGACATAGAACGAGGAGATGAGGTGATTGGCCATGTCCACGCCATTCATAGTCTCCGTGTAAGTCATGGCTGCTGGTGGACAAGTGACTAGGTGTTTCTGGCCCCCGATGAGTCTTCCGACGGTACATTTTCCGGCCAAGGGATCCACGTGGGTGCTGAGTAGAGGGACGGCCTTGGTGTCACACCAGATGCTCAGCAGTAGCCGGCCGCTCTGACGCAGGATACTGTCGCCACGTTCGTGCTCTTTCTTGAATTTGCGCAACTCCTCCGTGAACTCGTATGGCATTCCGGCAGCATTGGCGCGTAGGCTCCCGCATCCGAAGGTTCCTAGCTTGGTGTAGAGGACCTGAAACAGCAGTGCCGAAGTGAAGCGGTTGTCACAGACGATGGTGTAACCCTGGTTGAGGTAGTGGCGCGCGGTGTAGATCGTTGTGTGAGCCATCTTGTTGTTCTCGAGTTCCTTAGCGGGGTCTTGGGCGGGGTCAATGGCCATGTGGCGCTTTTTTCCAATGTGTGCCTCGTCGTTGAGTATGTAACCGTCGAACGGGTCGCAGAGAGTGAAGTGTTCAAAGCCGACCTTGATGGGCTTCTTGGGCTGGTATACCTTGATCTTGGATCTTCCAGTGTATGCAGTCATTGACTCGTCTATGCAGAGAACTGATCCGGGGTTCCTGCACTTGCGGAATGCCTGGTTGATAGCCTCCATCATCGGTCAAACCTTCATTATTGCGTCCATGTCCTCCTTGGCCTTCTGCTCTTCCATGGCTTGCCTGGTCGTGGGCGATGCAGTCTGGGGATCGGTACCAGTGAAAGACGGTTCTTCGGACAGCCGAAAGTTGTTCCAAATTTGATTGAACCTTGTTCTGGTCATGGTCGATCTGATGGAGTGGTTTCCCAGGTCTGGGGACGTGGACCAATACTGCGCCATCTCCGGCAAGTCGTTGTAACCCATGATTATCAGTATTCCGATGAAAGCCAGCAACTCGTCTTTCGTCAATGGTACCCAAGCGGGAGTGGGATGTGGTTTCTTCCGTTTCGGCGATGTTTGGCAGGCTTGCGTGGTTGTCGTTACTGCTGGGTCTTGGCTGGAGTTGGAGTTGGAAGTGGCCTCTGCTTGTTCCCCTGGCTGAGCGAGTTGCGACGATACGACCGTTGAAGGTGTCTCCTTGGCAGCTGGCTCTTGGCTAGAGTTAGCCCCTGCTTCTTCCCTTTGGATTTGCGCTGGCTGGATCGGCGACGTTGACGACGAGGACTCTGACTGGCTCCTGAGTGTCTTGTCCACCTCTGCACACATCTGCTCTAGCACCAACCGTCCTGTGCTCAGATCTTCTGGGGGTTTTGTTCTCGAGTCTTCTGGGGATTGTTCTGGTGGAGCGCTTGGCTGAGACTGTTGTTGGCTGAAACGGTGATTGACATATTGGGTTATCCTGGCGTGGCGCATCTCCTGGAGGTAGCAACTTCGAGGAGGCAATAATCGTGTCCTTTTTTGCTCGGGTGGCTCGGGGAACATATTACTTCTGTAGATCTTGTCGTACAGTACGACTCGCCAGCGTCGTTTCATGGCTTCTAGTTTACTCGGTTCCAGTGACGGTGGCGGTGATTGTGGGGGTGGTGACTCGACTACGTTGGCTGTCGTTGTGGTGGCTCTTTCTTCCTCCTCATCTGACGAAACGATGCAGATTATCTCCTCGGATTCCTTACTTCTGAATCTACCTGAAAGACCCCGAGGTCTCATAAATGGCCGCGCCTGCGATGTTGCGACTTTGGCTTTTGGCTTGGTATTTTGGCTGGACGACGAGACCGCCTCTGCTGGTGTGGGACGTAGTAGGACCGACCAACCGGGCTCATATGTGGGCAACGTCGCTTCTGATGATTGCCTTGGCATGGGAGTAGAGGTTTCTGTTAAGGTTCGAGGTCGTGGTGGGCTTTCTGGCCTTAGCGGTCGTGATGGACTGTCTGGCCTTGCTGCTTCCTCCTTACTGCTAGACGTCGTAAGGCAGGCGTCAGCATCGTCCTCTGACTCGGTTTCTTTTAGTTCGTCATCTAACTCATCCTCATCTGATTCTTGGCTGCTGCCTTCATAGTAGTCCTCATTTTCCTCGCAGTAATATGGGTAGTCTGATTCGTCCTCCTCCTCCTCGGCGACATCTGTTTCTGGCATTGGCGGCTGTGCTTGGCTTGACCCGGCTTCTTCCATGTGGACGTCTGGTTGTGGTATTCCCAGCTGTGGTTCAGTCGGAATTCCAGTGAGTGGCAAAAACTGGCAGTAAGTGATGTGGGGTGGTGATGGACGTGGCTCCCCTTGAGTCGAAGTCCCTGCATTGCCTTTTGGTCCTGGTGTGTTGGCTGACGTGACGTTCCGTGTGCTGCGTCTGGCATTGCTGGCCCTGTCGTCCATGAATTGGTTGGTCCTCCTTATGATGAAATCTGCAGTCTCCCCGAATAATTCCATGAAAAAATCCAACTCCTTGCTCTTCTTGTTGCATCTGCCAATGTAGCTAGCCCATTGGAGGTCCGGAGAAACCTTTCTTGTCCTGGTACTCGCTCAGCTCTTCCGTCCAAACCCGATGAAGTTGCCTCCGATTCTTGCCGGCCCTAGACTTCTCTACTACGGCGTAGCTGGGAAAGTCGTCCATCGGCGACTCTGCAGCCATCATCCTGTTTGCCCGCTTCTGGTCGAAGAAATGATTCACATGCGGCGGGTAGGCCATTATATACGGCCACGCGTGACCACTGCACATCGCTTCTGCTCAAATGTATGCAAGATCGAGAAGTAGTTGCCACATGACGCAACGTTGTGCAATATTGTGCAACACCCGCGGAACCCGCATCTGGGTGCGGGATAGCAGGATGTGATTGCACCACGCGGAAACAGCAACCGGTCGTGAAGGGCAATGGGCCTCAGATTGCCAGACACTGCAAGGGATCATCAATTGTGTGGCTTTCGATAAAGCCGCGTGCCGTTGTTGCGAACATGGTGTTTGGCATCGGAAATTAGGGGGCACGGCGGACAAGCCCACGCCTTGCTGCCCGACATGCGGGTTCGAGACCAAAAAAACAAAAAAGGCCGGAAACAACATGAGAAAGGAGTGGCAGGGTGGTTGTGGGATGTAGAATGGAATTTCCGAGGGAAAAACTGATCAATGGACATGTTACATGGATCCCAGTTTGCTAGATGTTCCCGAGACAGTGTTGCCGAATGGTTAAAAAAATTTAAACGTGAAATTTCAGGGCCCCTATACAAAGGAGAACACCTACCGAAAGTCGCTCTTTCTTGTTTTCAACACTTTTCCACCACCACGTCAGAGGGGGAAGGGGAGGAATTTTCGCCCCCATGCAGCTCATGCAAAATTTTTCTTAGCTTTTTTAATACTTATCTTTTAAATTGTTCCTGCTTCTCCACAACTTTTCTGTCCCCTTAATTAAATTTCCACATTTTTCTCACTCCTACCTCATTTTTGAATTCAACACTTTATTGTACTCCTGCATAAAAGCTACGCCATTCGCAACCCCGTGAAGCCAAATCTTCTCGCTATCATAGAAACCAGCTGATCGAACTGCACGACTGTCTGTCTACTCTACACAGTAGAGTACAGTGGCGTAACTACAATGAGGCAGAGGAGGCAGTTGCCTCCGGGCCCAGTGACTTTGGGGGCCCCCTCAATGGTTCCAATTTAAAATTTGTTTGTAACCGCAAAATTCCAGAAAGTAAGTTATTGCTATAATTTCGTGAAAAAGGTGTCCTTGTGTCGCAAAAAGAACATTTTGCCGGCCCCCAGCCAGGCCGGCTAAAAATGGTTTCTTTTTTGCCTAAAACATACTTAACCTGATAATTTAGCATTACATTGTCCTCAATTAATGTTTCCCTGGAGGCATTTTAGTTGTTTGTAGACTCCTGCTTGCATATCCCACTGCGCATGCGCAGCCCTCTCTATATAAGCGAGAATGTGGTTGGACTCGACATACATTTTCCTCTCAATCTGTCAGGCGATGACTCAAGAGGGGAGGTAGGACGGGCTTAGGTTAAGTATGTTTTAGGCAAAAAAGAAACCATTTTTAGCCGGCCTGACTAGGGGCCGGCAAAATGTTCTTTCTTTGTTTGCCAAACATATTAACCTGATAATTTAGCATCATCAGCAGACCACGTCAAACGTGGTGGCGGGCATCGATCTGACGGGGCACCCCGGGTTGCAAGTAGGCTTCCCCCAAAATTTTATTTTAAAAATTTGCACTTTGTTCAGAACAGGTAGCTGAGAACAGGAATCTGGTTCACTTTCGTAGGGATTGGTGGCCCTGAAAAGGACCGTTGTTTGAGTTCTTGCTTCCTTCTATGGATGGCTTGCTTCCTTCTATGGTTGCCTTGATTCCTTCTATGGGTGGCTTGCTTCCATCATGGGATGGCTTGCTTCTGCTTCGTTCCGATTGTGCTTAAGGGGGGGGGGTTGACCACAGTTCTAGCTGCGACGATTGGTCCCAGCCGGTGACGCAAATTTAAGTTAGAAGTCTAAAAGATACGAAAATTTGCTTGATTATTTAAACGTTCGAATGGTTAGGTTTGGTTAGGCTTAACACGGACTTGAGGAGGTTGGGGACGTTTTTTGTAAAAATGCTAATTCCTCACGATTAATTACGAATTAGTGCGTTTATAAAGTGTTTTTGTTGTATATATTCCTGAAAATATGCATAAGTATATTCATACGTATATGTAGAGAATTGAATTGGCTTACCTGACAATGCAGCCGACCGACCATCATGCAGCCGTTGGCAGGACTAACAAGGTTAGACTATATTTGTAATCTGGACTGCATCACTGAAATCGTTGGCCGGCGTAGTTTCTTGTTCACAGGTGGCCTTAAGTATTGATTTTACCTTAACTATATACCCAGTTTTTAGTATTTTCTCAACCCCTTGGGGTCGTAATTGTATTTCCATTTGTATTTCCTCCTCGTTTCTCGTGCAGGCGTGCTTGCCTATTATGGGAAACCTATTTAAGCAAATGTTTGGAAATAAAGTTGCCTTTTCGACGACTGGACTTGACCAGAAAAGATCTCCTGCCTTGGACTACTTTCTTCCGGGGAAAATTGAGTTGGGGGAAATATGTTAGGACTAAGTTAGGCCTACTGGAGAAAAAGGGGGAATGACTAAGGGTTAAGATTAAGCCTAAAGGTCCTAGGCCTCTCTTGCTGGGACTTAGAATTTAAGATGGATTAGTGGTTTAGTTTAAGAGTGTCTTGTCTGGGGAGATCAATTGTCACTAATCAATTGTCTTTGTTTTCAGCCTGCCATTTTGAGCTGCTTCTTTCAGTGAGTCCCAAATGAACCTAATTCCGCCTTAGACTTGTAAGTCGTTTTAAGGACAGGGGCCATAGCGTCTTCGCCGTATTAGCTAGCGAAGTTCGAGCAACCCCGATGCGCAACCACTAGTGGCTGCATAGTTTTAAGTCCCCATCCAACCCCCAACCGTTTAGTTCAGTCTAATGGCATGTCTCCCACTTTGCTATTTTCCGGGCAGTGGTGCCGAAACCCGGGAATCGTTTTCATGGCCTTTAGCAAATGGGAGTGTAGTGTGTGTGTAATTAGAAACCCTTTCGCCTTACCCTAGAGTTAAGTAGTGGTAGCGTCGCTCTTGCGGCGTCCGTTGCTCTCTCCCCATTAGGGGGAGGGGCAACTCGGATTCTGGTTGTTGCCTTCTTGTGGTTTCGAATAGTCGGGCTTTTGTGCCATTGTATGTTTCCTTTGCTTGGCTAGTAGTTTGGTTTAATTTTGGTTAGCTAGCTGTATGTGATAGGCAGTTAAGATGGAACTCGCCCAGCTAAAAAATAGTCGAGCGGCTAGGAGGCCAATCATTACGAGGTTGATCCAAGAATTAAGGCAAGCAATCACGGATGAAGATATGGGAGAAGTAGAAAGCTGTTTAGCTAAATTGATGGCAAAAGAAGTAACCTTACTGCAAGTTAATGAGCAATTAGAAGTCGCCAGCCCAGCAGCAGATGTGGCCGCAGAAGTAACGAGCAACGATACTTTCAACGACTTAATTATTGATGCAAAAGTAGCAGCAAATCGATTTCTAAAGTCGAATGTAGCAACAGCACCTGCCGTAAGAAGTGTGAAATTCGCCAAACTGCCAAAGCTTCAAATTCCAAAGTTCAATGGAACCTTAGCAGACTGGGAAAGATTTGCTGATCAGTTCTCAGCAGGAATTGACAAAAATCCAGATTTGTCTAAGGTGGACAAATTTAACTATTTAAAGGGGCTGCTAAAGGAGTCAGCCAGTTTGACAATTGCCGGTCTGTCTTTAACAGAGGCGAATTACGACTACGCATTGAAGCTACTTGAAGAAAAATATGGAGATAAGCAGCTGTTAGTGGCGGAACATGTACGTTTGTTGTGGGCACTCAAGCCAGTAGCAAGAATGGACAACATTGTAGAATTGCGACTTCTTATAGAAGACTTTCAAAAGCATTTGCGTTCCCTAGAGGTGTTGGGGCAAGATGTGTCAACAATGGGGTCCTTGCTTTGTCCTATCCTGCTTCGTTGCTTACCAAATCCAATAGTTAGAGAGTGGCACCGTCAAAACAAAGGGATGCCAGTATATGACTTGCAACTGCTGATAGACTTTGTTAAAGATGAATTGAAAGGATTGGAATTAACGTACAGCGCCGCACATTTAAAGGAAGGAGCTCATGCACAAAATGCAAGTCGAAAGGGGGAAGTGTCTCGAGCCTTAACCATGCCTTCCACCTCATTGCTTGTCACGGAAGGATCAACAGGAACCAAGGGTGGCCACACGCAGCCTTCTAAACCATACTGTGTGTTTTGCAACGAAGGAGGGTTGCACTCGTCTGCAGCATGCCCGAAGACTGTAACCAATCAAGAGCGCCGCATGGCCCTATCAACGTCACGTAGGTGTTTTCGGTGTTTAAAGAAGACCAACCATTTTGCAAGCACATGCGACCAGCGAGTCAATTGTAGGATGTGTCGAGCTGTGACTCACAACACGGTATTTTGCCACAAACGCAACTCGCCCTCAGTCGCCCTTGCCAGCAGCATAAATATGCCAGATTTGTCGGAAGTTCCAGCCAGAGCAACTAGCCGCATGAGAGCTCCATCACAGGAAGAAGATACGTTGGCTACAGACACATCTCATTCTGCCGTGATGGCATCAGCGTCTTTGTCAAGAGGAAACAAGGACAAGACTGTCTCCGTGTTACAGACATTGAGAGTATGGGTGCAACATGAAGGAGGAATGGAAGAAATTGTGTTGTTGGTCGATTCGGCTAGTGAGCGCTCGTTCATCTCGACACGGTTGGTAGAGCGTTTAAGATTGCCAGTGAGTGGGGAAGAGGAGACAGTAATTCATTCGTTTGGAGGTGGAAAACGTCAACAGAGAAGCAAAATAATCTCCTTTTTGCTGTGTGGAAGCAATGGTGTTCAAGTCAAGCTTTCTGCGCTACAGGTTCCGGAAATTTGTCATGGGGTCAAGATTTGGGAAAGTGGATTGATTGAAAGATTTTTGCAAGATTACCAAGCTCGCAGTTGGAATCAGAAGATGGGCCCAGGGCAAGTGGCGAGTGTAGATGTATTAATTGGCGCTGATCAGTACTGGAAAGTGATAACTGGTCAAATGAAAAAGTTAAGCACGACTCTCATGGCAGTCAATAGCGTTTTTGGATGGATGTTGCACGGCTGCACGCCCATGTATAGTCCCAACGCAACTACGGTGTCAATGTGTGTAGCAACACCCGCAGATGAGAAAACGGAATGGCCTGTTGGTATTTCCAAGTTTTGGGAGCTCGACAGTAGTGGAACTTTGGCAGAAGAGGAACGGTCGAAACAGACACTACAAGAAGTAGAAGTTTGGGAGGCATTTCGTAGAACCACTACACTGCAGGACAATAGATACCAAGTAAACATTCCTTGGAACGAGAAGAAGAATGAGCTTTCAGATAATTTCGAGGTAGCCTTGGAACGCTTGCGAAGGTTACAGTGGAAGTTGAGACAGAACCCTGCCATGATTGAACGTTATAAGAGTACCTTGTTTGAATATTTGGAGAAAGGACATGCGGAAGAAGTTAGGTTAGAGGAGCACAGCCCTACTGTGTATTACATGCCTCATCATGCAATCATAAAGGAAGACAGGAAGACTACCAAGTGCAGAATTGTTTTCGACGCTTCATCTAAGCCAGAAGAGGGATGCTCCCTGAATGATTGTCAGCATGCAGGGCCAAGTTTGAATCCGCCCATTTTTGATCTTCTTCTTCGTTTCCGGTGGCCGAAAATAGGCATAACGGCAGATTTGAGCAAAGCCTTTTTGCAAGTAAGACTGAATCCAAAAGATAGAGACGCAACTCGATTTCTATGGACGGATGAGCCCTGGAAAAAGGGAACCAAACCACCCTTGAGGGTACTACGCATGACGAGTGTACTCTTTGGAATGAAAGCTAGCCCGTTTTTACTTGCCGCAACTATTCGCCTGCATGCAAGCACACACCCCTCGAGTAACAGGGAACTCGGTCAACTTTTGGATTTGCACACATACGTGGATGACCATTTGAGTGGAGAGGATACTACAGCTGCAGCGCACAAGACGTCTACAGAGGTGTACGAGTTAATGTTGAAAGGAGGCATGCAATTTATGAAGTGGGCTACCAACGATGAAAAATTGCGAAAATTGTGGATAGGGGATGGTCGGACATCAGTTGATGAGCCTGTTGAGGAAATGGTCAAGGTTTTAGGTCTCACCTGGAACACTACGGCAGACAGTTTAAGTTTGCGCTCTAGTGCTCTATTGGAAGCAAGCCAATCGGAAGTGTCCACTAAACGTCACATATTAGAAATGCTTGCTCGAGTGTTTGATCCACTAGGTTTTCTTGCACCATTTGTCATCTTGTTAAAATGCTTGTTACAAGATTTGTGGCGTCTGAAGGTGAAATGGGATGAAGAAATGCCAGAGAATCTCCGAGTAGTTTGGTTGCAGTGGAAGCAAGACTTACAGCAACTCGCACGTTTAGAAATTCCACGTTGGCTACAAGTCAGCACTTTACCAGGCTTTCAGTTGCACACGTTTTGTGATGCAGGACCACGTGTGTATGCGGCGGTTGTTTATTTTCGTTATGCGGTAGGCAACCCACAAAAATTCAACGCTTGTTTTGTTACAGCTAAGTCTAGATTAGCCCCTCTTCAACCCATGAGTATTCCACGATTGGAATTGATGGCCTGCCTCATAGGAAGTCGTCTTACTGAAAGTGTTGCACAAGTTTTGAGCTTATCCAATACACTTCGTTTCTATTGGTCGGATTCTATGGTAGCCTTGAAATGGATTGAGGATGTTCCTTCTAGGTGGAAGTTGTTTGTTGCCCGAAGAGTTCAAGAGATTCAAGCGCTTACAAGGGAAAGAGGCACTTGGAACTACTGCAGCAGCAAAAGAAACATTGCAGATATAATTACGAGAGGACAAAGACTACCGAATTTGCTTTGTAATGAGGAATGGTGGCATGGGCCCGCATGGCTTAGTTTACCAGAAGTCGCCTGGACAGAAGTGGAACCAGCCTTGAAGGAGGCAGAGAGGACTGATTTGAGTAGTGAAGAGCAAATAGTTCCAATCGTAATTCAAGTAGTTGTGGAAATGACGCCACTGCTAGAAGCTGAGAAATTTAG
>JAHWFP010217069.1:3249-17447 GCA_023313725.1 Lithobius niger | reverse complement strand
CCAAGTTACCACTGTCTCCCCACTCCACACTATCTTCTGAGGAAATCGAAGGGTCAGGCAGCAACACAACCTCCATCTCAGCATCGTTGGCCTCAACACCAACAACCACAGGGTCACAGCACTCCTTTCCACCTTCCTCCACACAGCAGACATTTCCACTTTCCACAACACAGCACACACTCCCGAGTGCTGACTGGTTCTCGCCCCTAGACTCACTCACTGCTTCACCTGGACCATCCAACACCTGGACCGACGTGCTCTCCTCAGACATGGGACCGGCTCCTTGGTCCAGATCAGGAGAAGGGACCACAGGGGAACACTCCAGAACACTGGGAGCCTCTGCACAAAGAACCTTGACCGAAGGAGGGGGGGAAGCCACCGCACGGGGCCGCTTGTTATTCCGACGCCGCCGCTGCTGTTGCCAGCCACCACTCGCCAAAGATTGGCCATCTGCTACTCCACTCACAGAACTAGGCTCACCACCAACATCGTCTCCAGGTGGTGTGCTGGCCTGAATCACCACAGAGGGCTCACTATTTTGCGCATGGGCCACTGGGGCAGACGGGACGGAAGCAGCGTTCAGTCGGGCTGCACGACCAGACACATGAACACAAGGGGCATCCTTGGGGAATGCAGCATTACAGCGGCTACAGTAAACGTTGGGGCAACGGGAACGAACGTGCCCTCGCGTTCCACACCTAAGGCAACGAGGGGCCCGGTCCGCAATGGACAGGAGGGAAGGTACTCCGTTTACGCCTATAACGTCCGGGACTTCGTCCAAACGAATCCTGTCCCCCAGGAGCAGCACGACCACTCTTACCCCGGTGCGGCAATGAGCTAACCCTTCTAAGTCGTGAAGTTCATATGTGTGGCTCACAAGCTCGCCATATTCTTCCAGGGCTCGCTCAATATCTTTTGGGGTCGTCGCTAATGGCAGCCAGTGAAGTCTCACCCTAACAAGTCTGTCATGTAGGTCGAAGACCTTGGCCTCGAAGCCATTCAACGATAATGTCCCTTTTGAGACCACCCTACGCTTGGCCTCTACATTGGAGAAGCTCACCTCAAACACATTGTTTGCTCGAAGCCAGCAGATTCCACTAACATGTCGGAGGTCAACTAAATCGGCAAGAGCGTCTCTAACATGAGATGTGAGATACGGTTTAACCTCTTGATCAGCGATTATCACAACAGAGGATTCCATCGAAAAGTTCGACAGGCCCCCTTTATACAGTCGCTTGACCCACGCTAGGTCTCTGTTCTTCAGGTCCAGAGAGTAATCAAAAGAACTGTAGTCCTCTTCACCAACACTCTGCAACTTATTTCGACGACCCAACGCCGCCTCTGAATAGGTTCGTGATTGAAGAACATCAGTGGTCTGCACCTGACAACCACGGACGTATACCCTGTCCTTGACATGCCCGAGTGCTTCATTGTTCGGTTCCTCGATACTAGACTGGCCGGCGCCATTACCATTGTTGCTCGACTCATTGTCACTCACCCCATTGTTACTTTTGTCTAAAAATGGCAGAGGATGTTGATGCGTTATTGAGAGACTTACTTCGTGCGAAAATACTGACGTCCCCTGACATTAACACAGGTATTGTGGGAGAAGATGTGTTTGCTAAGGTGATGGATGAGGCTCAGAAACGAGCAATTTCGAGGGAAGATGTGTGCAAGTATGGCGTGCGGTTGATTTCTGATGAAGTGGACAGAGACAGAATCCAAAATGGCGGCCAGCAACAACAACATGTTGGGCCATCGCAAGCAAGTGTTGTGGACAGTGACACAGAGCGAGGTGAAGTGTTGCAAGCTGTCCAGAAACTGTTCTCCACAGCCGCTCGGCGAAAAGATAAACCAGATGTGAGAAGGAGTGCAAATGAATTAGGAGAGGCGGAAAGGAACTCTACCCGGAAAATTACGGCTCTTAGACGACTATATGGAGGAGGGCTCCTTGCTGCAGATCTAACCAAATCACTGGTTTTGTTGTGTGATGAGAGAGGAAAGCCATACTCTCTGTCACAAATTTATTTGTATGTGGAGGCTGTTGTTGGAAAGGGTGAAGTGGAGGCTGTTTGCACAATGAAGCAAGGATTTGCTTTTGAAGTGGTTTTGGCCTCCCCGTTGGCCAAGAGGAAACTGTTTGCAGCGGAGTTAGTCATAAATGGAAGTCCCATCGAAATTCATGACTTACACAACCAGCCACTAGCTGCCCGGATCCACTGGTTGCCACACAGTACTTCACCAACGGACTTGGCGGCGGCTATGTCGCCCTTTGGTACTTTAGAGACCCATAGATTTGAGCGTTTGGTAGTTAGAGGTGAGGAGGTGTGTGACACCGGGGTCCGCCTGGTCACATTTCGCTTGAAGCCGTTCAAGACAATTGAGGATGTGCCGGACAGCTTTGTGGTCAAGGGGTCGCCTGCCCTGTTAGTGGTGGCAGATCGTGAGCCATTGTGTCTAAGGTGTCAGTTGCGTGGACACTTCAGGCGCGTCTGCGCGAGTATTCGCTGCGCGACATGTGCCAGATACTATCAGCCACGTGATCTGTGCGAGCACCTGCGTGATGCGCAGATGGAAGGGGCTCGAGACGCATTAGGTATCCAGCAAGTCGGGGTGCAGCGAAAAGTAAATAGTCTTCGCCAGTTTCCCAACCAGAGTAACTTGGGCACATTGGAGAGTGTCACTCCGCCACAGCCTGTGGAAGGGGTGGTGGTGATGGAACCGGGGCCGAGTGCCTTACCAGTTGGTGCCCCAATTGAAATTATGCCGGTTGCTGTTAATTTCGATGCGGCGGTCAAGATTCCTGTTACAGAAGAACGATGTGGAAGGAAGAGTGGTTCTGACGAAGATAATAGAAGCGATGCGCCTCCCGCAAAGAAGAAAATGAGAGGGAACCGGACCAATGGAAAAGTTGGTAAAGTGGCGAATCATGATCAGAGCCTGGTGAGTGTTGATGATGAGTTAGCCCTACCGCCTATGGTTGGTGCCAATGTTACTATCCAGTGTGCTAAAGAAAGGGAATGCACACGTCACAGCCAGAGTGAAGAGAGGGAACAGGAAGCATTTGTGGAAAGTACGGTAGAGGTTCAGGGGAAAGAGCATAATTATTGTATGGAAGCAGATAGGGTTGGTGTGAGTACAGGAGTGCAGGATGAATGTTGTATGGGGGATGACTGTTTTAGCGTTAGTGTTGAGGTTGCTGAGTCTAGTATGAACTTGCCCACTGCTAGTTTAGGAGACGGTTGCGGAGTCGGGTAGAAAGGGGAAGTTAGGTTAGAATTGATCAGTTAAGGCACTTTCGCCACTCACAGGTCGCGTGCATTTGCTATAGCTTCCTGGAATGTCAGGGGCATCAGGAATAAAATCTCAGACGTTGGAAAAATACTTGAACATGTGGACATTCTTGGTGTGCAGGAAGTCAATCTTCAGAATTTTGACGAGACTTCGGGTTTTAAGTCGGACTTTGTAAATAGTGGAGGAAACGTGGGATTCTTTATTAAGTGGTCAGTCCCTTATGTCCTTTCCCCAGTGCTTACCCGTTTTACAGGGATTGATGCTTGTGTTGTGAAGGTTTGCATGCTTGGGCAGTGGGTCACTATTGTGGTGGTTCATGTTACGGCCTCACGGTCTGTGCGAGAGTGGGAAGTGTGGCTCACCCAATTTAGTGGGTCTGTCATAGTATGTGGTGACTTCAATTCGCACCACCATGACTGGGGTTCAGTTCGGATTGACACAAGGGGTCGGAATCTGGCTGCAGCTATCGACCATATGGGGTGGTGTATATTTCAGGATGGGACGCCAACCTTTTCCCGGTGGCAACTGGGCTCCGTCCAGGAGTCAGTGCTTGACTTCTTTGTGTGCTCCCCAAATCTTACGCAGTACTATAGCTTCTCTGTTTCCGATGACCAGAGGGGCAGTGACCACTTCCCAGTGGTCCTACGGCTTCTGGGGCATCCTGGACCTAGCAGGCCTAGGAGCAGACAGCGTCCATGTGCCTCCAATGGGGTACTGAGTACCTGGATTACCGACAATGGAGTTGGGGTGCCCCTATTGCGAAACAAAGTGCCAAGTGGGTCCAGGACCCAGCCGGTCTGGTGGACCAGACTTTGTTCGTGTGCCGTTCGTGACAGACGGCGGGCGTACCGTCAGTGGAAGCGTTGTCCATGTGATTACACTTGGTTGGTGTATCAGGGTATCTCTAGGGAATCATCACACCTGATTCGGAGAGAGCGGGAGCGGTATCCAGACAGACTGTGTGCTGACGTTAGTACCGCAGGGTCTCTTGGTAATGCCTGGCGGGTCCTCAACCAGAGTTCGGTCAGGGTCACGCAGGAGTGGGTGTATGATCTGCGAGACAGATCGAACAGTGTTATAAGAGGTGAGGTCATGGCTGATGCCTTTTGCAGGAGGTTTGCCAGTGTCTATGCCCTTCCGGCTGGTTCTGCACCGCCACCTCCTGTGCTTAGTGTAAGTGATGGCTCTCCAGAGAATCAATCTTGGGACGAGTCCGAATACTTGGCGGCTCTCGCAAAGTGTAGGGATGGTAGCGCTCCCGGTATTGATGGCATCTCGTATAAGGGCCTGCGTGGCCTCACTGGAAGAGCCACTAGTGAAGGGGTAGCCTTGCTGCAGTACATATTTAGTGAGGGATTGGTTCCAGAATCATGGCTGTACACCATCATTGTCCCTGTACACAAGCCGAGGACAGTGAGGTCTGATGTGGCCAACTATCGCCCGATCTCACTCTTGTCCAACCTTCGAAAGGTGTATGAGCGGATGCTCATCAGAAGATTGGAGTGGCATCTGGAATATTATGATTGTCTTGCCCCGACCCAGTTTGGGTACAGGGCAGGGAGGAATGCACAAGATGCCATTGTATTCCTGCTTTCTGGGATATATGAAGCCTGGGCGCATGGCCTCACCGTCGTCGCAGTATTTTTGGATATAAAGGCTGCATATGACACAGTGGGGGTTGATTGGGTCCGGTGTGGCCTGGTGAGGATGGGAGTAGGCAACCGACTTGTTGATGCTATTTGTGCCCTTTTGGCTGAGCGCAAGTTTGTGACTAGGGTTAGTGGCTTTTGGTCTGCTGAGGCGAGCACCGATCGTGGGCTCCCGCAGGGGAGCTGCCTCAGCCCGCTACTTTTTGCTGTTGCCATTAATGATGTTCTCCTTGAAATTGGGGAGTCTAACAATATTGTGTGTTATGCCGATGATGTGGCGCTCTGGTTTGCTGGTGAGGACCCAGTGGAGTGTTGTCTGCGTGCTCAAGCGGTCGTTGCACGGGTGTCGGCTCTCCTTAGGGATAGGGGTCTGTTCCTTGCTCCATCCAAAACGGAACTGGTTGAGTTCAACAAGTTACTGACCCGGCGCCGGGCTCCTTTGTCTATCACGGTTGGAAACACTGTGATAGTACAATCTTCGTGTGTCAAGTATCTTGGAGTACTACTCGATGAGAGGTTGGAGTGGGATCGGCACACCGTCTCCCTTAAGGTCAAGATACGGTCTAGGACGTCTATCCTTAAGAGGCTCTCTAGAGTAGAAGGAGTGAAGCGAGGTCCCCTCTTGGCAGTGTATAGGACTTTCATCAGAGCGATACTGGACTATCACCTCCCGTTTCTGTGTCATGTTCAGCGGCACATCAGGGCATTGCAGGTTCTTGTTAATGATTGTCTTCGGATAGTCTCTGGTTGTCTGATTTCAACATCGGTCAGTGCTCTCTGGGTAGAATGCTGTGAGCCTCCGCTTCATCTTCGTGCAGCGGAACTCCTGTGCTCCTTGTGTGTTCGGAATGCCAGCAGGGGTGGGGGAGTCCCGGTTGGTTGTGTTGTAAGAGACTATTTCAGTGTCCGTCCACCGCTTCTGGGCGCTCTTGGCCCCCTTGGCTGTGGAGTGGCCTTGCTGCAGTCTCTGTCTCATCTTGCCCCGTTGCAGGTAGCACAGGCCTCCCCTTTTTGCCCGTGGGCCTGGTGTCCAAGGTTGTCAGAGGTCTTTGCTGGGTCTGCGGTGGGGTGTGAAGTGTTCTGCGATGCCTCGTTCTCCCAGCGTGATGCTGTTGGTGCAGTCGGGGTGGTGGTGAATTCATTGAAGGTGCATGTTGGCCGGCGGCTTGATGCCGTCTCTTCAAGCACCATTTGTGAACTCTGTGCCATCTCGGTTGCGGTTGATATTGCATTGGATATGGACCTAGCATCATTCACCGTGTACTCTGACTCGAAGTCAGCGATTGGGCTACTGCGCAATGCAGTGATCTCACTAGATTTGAGTGACCCCGTGATCAGTGAGATTTGCCAGAAGTTGTGGGCTGCGACCAGCCAGGGCCCAATTCGCCTTCTCTGGGTAAAGGGTCATGCAGGAAATAGTGGGAACGAACTTGCTGACGGAGTAGCTAGGGCCACCGCAGAATCTCATGCTCAAGTCATCTCCCCGGTTGTGTTCCCCAGATTCAAGCGAGCCAGCCTTAGTGCTTGGTTTCGCTTGAAATGGGAGGAGTGGCGTGCTTCGGCCACTGGGCGTGTTTTATTCTCAATCCAGCCATGGTGCTGTGTGAAGTCGCCAGTGGATGGGTTACCTGCTTGGATGGGGAGAGTGCTCTCCAGATTGTGGACTGGGCATTCCCTTCTGCGGGCCCATCAGTTCAGGCTGGGCTGGCTCCGGTCTCCAGGGTGTCGTCACTGTGGTGCTGCTCACACCCCTGAGCACCTCCTTTTTGTCTGTCCCGCTCTTCGACCTCATAGAACAAGCATCTCTCGGTTCATCAGGGCTGACCCAACGGTGTCACAATATGATGCCCTTGGTCCCCTTAGCTCCACTCCGCTCTCCGGCCTCCTCTAGGATAGCGAAAGTGTACTTAGCATCTGAGTAGTAGTATTATGAGGGTAGCGTTTAGCGTGGTTGTGGTTCGTGACATTGTGGTGGCTACACTGCATGGAACAGGGTAGGACTGTGGTTTGCTAGTGAATGTGCCAGTGGGTGAGCCAGTTGGGAATGTGCTTTTAAGGACAGTTGGACTTGTAAACGTTTGAAAAACAGCATGGAAATAAGACGAGGGCACTTCTACACAGTGACATGCTGTGGGATTTGTTATTGTCCATGCTGGCTCCACGGGATTGATTTGTTGGGGAGAGAGGTTGAGTTCGTGTTGTTGTTGTTGGTTGCTGTTAGAATTAAGATTAAGTTAAGAGTGTACTTTGGCATAAGAAAAGGGCGAATGGTTATGGGCCAAGGCTCTTGTAAATAAATTCAAATTCAAATTCAACAAATCCTTCCCGACTACCATCCATGATACCAAAAACGTTCAAATCAAGTTCAGACACACCTCTCTGGCTAGCAAAGCTCACAGCCCGGCAATAAACTCCATGCTGTACGACACCTTCATCAATATCTTGCCGGGAAAGCAACCCAGCCAAACGCAACTCCCTCAAAACCTCCTTCACTTTTCGGCGCTCAGCCTCTCCCATCTTTCAACTTATTCACTTATTCACTTAATACTGCTGTATTAAAATGTTTTTTAACAATATTATTTCTTTATGCTGTGAAAAAGTGCAATACCTGTCAATTTTTAGCATTGTTGCCCCAACGATGCATCATTGCCTTGACATTTCAAAGATCGTCGGCCGTCTTCGTACCCAACCGCGCATGCGCGGTTCTCCCTATATAAGAGATGGTGGTAGTGGAGATGGCATCTCTTTGTCTCAAGCCGAATGGCGGCTTCGTGTCCTTGTCCTTCGTCGTGGGAATAGAATTCATCTTGTTGGCTGGGACGACCGCGGGGCGCCGTCCGCATCTTTTGGCTGGTTGCCCATGTCGCCCCTTCACGACATCTCTCTTCAGGGGAAAAGAAGTCATCGTGGCTCCCTCACGTTGTCTCCCGGGTTCGACCCACTTCCGTGGCAGGCGTAACCGCTGACTCCGTCTGCATCATTCGGTCGGTCGCCCTTGTCGCCTTTCACGACATCTCCCTTGAGGAAATCAGACCATCATGTCCCCGGTGCCATCGCCCTGTTCATCTTCAGTTTGTTCGCCAAGAGGTTCATCACGCAATGTCGACTTCTGGATTTCGGAATTCGTCTTCATGACAAGCTTTCTAAACTTTGCCGTCGGCTGGCGCGACCGCTAGGCTCCGTCCGCATCACTCGTGCGGATGCCCACGTAGCCCCTTCGCGACATCTTCCCTTGTGGATATTGACGTCCGCTTCGCTCCATTCGCATCACGGCTGGTTGACTACGTCGCCTTTTCGCGACATGTTCCTACGTTCCTGTCCAGTGCCGCCGGGTCGGACGGTCTACGCTATTACCATCGTCAGCTGGTTTCCAAGATTAACTACCCCGTTCTCACCATGCCAGTCATCTCGTCAGGGTTCCCGTCGCCTCCAGCCTGTTCTGTGGTTCTACACGCCTTCCAAACAGTATCTCCACACTCGTCGTTCTCTGTAATTTGGTCTTCCGCTTCGCGACAATCACGACTTCGATGAAGTTTCAGCTGCCCAGACGCCCTCCAGATTCCACCATCTTTGGAGGTTGAGCTGCAAACCTGCCCTCCGCCACTCCCTCACGATGGTTACGTCGCGAATGAACTGGTCGACTTGCAGCAATTCAACTTGCCTTTCAACCGCGAAGAAAAAGACCTCCGACAAGCCAGACCATCTTCCAGGAAACAGATCGAAACCTCAAGATGCTCATCAAGCTCCAGAACGGCTAACACCAGTCTCCCTGACCCCTTCTCAACTCTCATCCAGCCCTCCGCCTCTGTCCACCGTGCCCGTTGGGAGGTAGGCTTTTCCGGGAATCCCTGGCCGTGAATGACGAATTCACCTGGCAACTTCAAGAAGGCCGTTGAATCCAATGAAGTATTCTTCGTTGGGATAGAAGTCAACGTGGCTCCCTCCCGTTGCCTCCCGGGAACGACCCACCCTCGCCGAAGGGGCCGACCGCTTGGCTCCGCCTGTCTTGTTGAAAGATAAAAAAAAACACAACCCAGGATGGGGGTCAATGTCGCCCTTTCGCGACTGCTCCCTTCGTTTCCTTGCTTCGTAACGACATGTTCTACCACCTTGTGCCTCCTGTATTTCACGTCATGCGACCTCTAGTTGCGCTGCTTCAGGAACAATTGGACGCCCATCTCCACTGGCGAGACTGAACCGACGGGAATACCCATGCTACCTAGGCCCCACCTAGCAAGCGCCTCGCCCTCCGGGATTCCCCTGTCACGTAAGCTTCCCTCGGCGCGAAAGCCTAGTTCATTGTGTGTTCCCACCCATCGCTTGCATCCCGCCGGATCAACTGCCTCTTGTACGCTGCCGTGAAACACCACTGCGTCCCCCTCCAACCTGTCGCAAAAGCTCCTGACAGCTGGTCGCGAAAACTCAGCCTCGTTGTGGTACTCTCGCTCTTCACTTCGGTTCCTGCCCAGCAACGCCATCTCTTCACGGCTTCTGCCGCTCACACTTCCGGTGGAAAGCCAGCCTCGCTTTCGACGCTCATCTTACGCTTCCGGTTCCTCGCGTCTCTTTTTCCCGCCTTCAGCTGCGTCTCTACATAGCACCCTTTTAACTCACTCAAGTGAAAGTGTTTTTCCAAACAAAGAACGTCCTCCACCTCAGGATGGTCAAGGTCCAATACGCCAAAACTTTCGCTGACATCGAAGAGTCCTACGTCGGTCGAATTCCGGTCATCGACAACCCAGGGAGTTGTTCCTGCCCTGGGAACAAAAGAAAGGACAGGTTGGACCCTCATAAAGATGTATGCCAATTCCACAGACGCTGCGAGTATTATAGTGCCCCGTGTAAAATCTGCGTGTCAATTCCTCTTGCACAATGGAGGGTTATTGCTACGACCCACCTGGCTTCCGCCGAGAGGAAGAAACAAAGATTGGAACGAGCCCACTCGCTCCAGAAGACGCAAGCCCTCCCATCTACGGAAGTCTCTAACAAGTCATTCCCTTCTCCAAAGAAGAAATTCAAACCCTCTTCCAACTCATTCCCGTTGTTAGTTTCTGTACTGAAGAACTCGACACCGAAATCGAAATCGCCCGTCCACAATGAAGCCACAGGAATCTCCCCACCTATAACTCCAGGGAAATCTCTTCTCCAACCTCCATGCTATCGACTCCAAATTTCCAAGCATCATGGCTACTGTCCAACTAATATCCACGCGTCAGCCTCCCCAACTTCCTCTCAACACGAAGGAAAGTTATCTCCGGTAATTCATGAGGGAATCCCACCTTAACAAGACCATCCCGCTTCTCAAGCTAGCCACGCTCTCGACGATAATGCAGCACTTTAGGATGTGGTCGATATTGCTTCATCTCCTCACTCCTCACCGTCTCACCAAGAAGAGAGTCCTTGCTCACCATTGGGTGGCGAGCAAGCGGTAAATCCCTTCTTTGAACCTTTCTCCGGCAACCTTGTAGCCGCCACACCACGCTCCCCTGCTCATTCTGACGACTCGGTTTTATCCCATGTCAAATCACCTACGCCAACCGAATTTGTCGTCCCTCCGATCCCAATCATGCCTGCCCACCCAGGAACCAGTACGTAAGTCGCCACCAATGTTCTCGACTTATCCACCGCCCTTTACGGCCTGGACACCAACAAAAGACCAAACCTTGACTGCCACTGGTTCTTCACGACACTTAAGCACTAACTCCGACTGAACAGGCGTACTTCAGCCCAGTTCATCATGAACTTCGGAAATGTGAGGCCTCTGGTTGACTCGGTCAACTCTCACCAACATTCACAAGAGAACTTGATCGTCTCACTCCAATCCCAAAATGCCATCCTTCAGGCTTCCTACCTGCAACTCCTAGAGAAACTCTCTTCAAAAACTGGGAATAATGTTCCGTCATTGTCAAACGACACACCGCACCAAGGCATCAATGATCCCCTCACATTTGCCCATTGGTCCCCTCTTCCGATAATCTTCACCAATTCACCACGACCATCGTACAGAACCCCAAGTCGTTTTCTGCAACCTTTACTTAACATCACCCCATCCGACCCGAGGGTGCCACCAGCTGTTCTCCCCTCAAGACCGGTGATCATCACACCTGACCCGGAGCTTCCACTACCATCACCCCTGGTGATCAACACAACAGGATTTCTCAAACCTGGCGAAACATCTCTGCAGCCTCACTTGACAGTTCCGTATACACACTCTCTCTTTGGCAGTACGATAATGCGCCCACCTTCCTTCCACTTCATCCGAACCTTTCTCAAATATCCTCTCATCAAACCACCGACCTACCGTGTGACCTTTGCCGCCACAAGGCAAAAGGCTTCCACTATGGCATTAAGAACAATCCCGCTTCCACGTAAATAAAAAACAAAAAAACTTCACGACACCCAGCCGATCCATCCTCCTCTCCAAGTGCCGCAACCCTCCCTTGCGACCCTCGGAAAGGGAACCGAACTCTTCTTCCGCATCAAACTTTCAAAACCTTACCCTCCCCTTCTTCAAAGAACTCAACTTTCAACTAGGGTGTCCTTCATCATCTTGACCAAAAAAAAAACTGTAAGAATCCGAATTTCCCCTCAAGTGTTGTACAAAGTATTAATCAACCTTCTTCTCCCTGCATACTTCCTGCTGGGCCTCATATCTTTGATCTTCAATCAAGCGTCACGAAGAAACCACCAGTCTGCACCCTGGAATCACCTGGTTAACCACACGACATCGAAGCCTTCCACACTTCCAAGTAACCCCTCTCCTTTTGTCCTTTAAAAAAATATATATATGAGGGAGTAATGAAAAAATTTCCATCGTACTGAAATCATGGAAATCCCTGTATCCATTCACAAATCTCCATGAATCTACAACTCACTCTGCCGCCTCCTATAGTACCCCAGGGTTATAGTCAAAGGTGCCCGCCAGCTAAATCGACGAGGTCGCCCTGTCAACGCTAAAAATTGACAGGTATTGCACTTTTTCACAGCATAAAGAAAGACCATTTTGCCGTTCCCCAGCCAGGCCGGCTAAAAATGGTTTCTTTTGCTGAATAAAGTGCAATACCTAAGGGCCCACCCTGCCTCCCCTCTTGAGTCACCTTTGGACAATCCTGAGACGAAGAGATGCCATCTCCACTACCACCATCTTTTATATAGGGAGAACCGCGCATGTGCGGTTGGGTACGGAGGTGGCCGACGATCTTTGAAATCTCAAGGCAAGGATGCATCGTTGGGACAACAATGCTAAAAATTGACAGGTATTGCACTTTTTTCAGCAAAAGAAACCAGTTTTAGCTGGCCTGGCTGGGGACCGGCAAAATGTTCTTTTGCACACGATACTTCAGTTAATGATTGGTGCATTTTACTTGGCTACACGACATCGCTGGAAAATGCTTAAAATCTAATTGTCTAGTGGGCTTACAACAGGTGATTGAGGGTTCAGGCGAGTCTTTGAAAACAATAAGGTGATGCACGATAAGTAAATGACGTGACTTAAGAACACTGAAAAAATGTAGCCAAGAAGGTAGTCGAATGTGTAACCTTATCCTCTCCTTTTTATTCCTTTTGTTTGGGTATGAAAAGTTTTGAAATTTGGGGTCTGACTTTAATTGTATTTACATGTCTAATGGTTGGATACAGCAGTAAGGTTTCACGTGGACTAAACAGTACAGCAACACTGCAGTATCTGAAACCTTACAGGAAAGTTTATTTGTGTTCCTTTGCTGTTTTGACTTCGAATCAGTTAAATCTTACCTTAAGCATCAAACGAGTTCGTTTATGTTTACTAATTCGTGTTACTTTAGCATACCATGCAGTTTAGATTAGCTTTTTTTAATGTTTTGTATCTTTATCAGTTACGGTTTGCAGAACCAATAAGGAAACAAACCCTTTAATATTCAATGTAAGTCTTGCGTCTTGCTTCTATTTGTACTCGTTGCAAATGCACTAATTTCGCTCGCTTCGCTCGCTCATTGAGTGCACGTTTTTCTTATGGTTTGTACACAGCTCTGTATTAGCGGCTTTGTCCGTTATTGGAATTTGATTTACCTAATCAAGCTCCTATATGATAGCAAGCGAAGTCGGCGTGGTATGACTCTGCATCACCCAAGGCATGGATCATCTTTACCTTCCACAATGCTCCGCTAGAAGGGCAAACAAATACCTACGCGACAAGTTTGCCAAGTGGCGTCATCGGTTGGCAGAATTTGGCACCCTCGTCGGGTTATTTGAAATTTCGCCGATTGGTGTGAAAATGGCAGCACCTAGGAAACTTGCGCTTGCTTCTATGTCAATTATTGATTTTAGTTGCCATTTTTGGTCTGATACGATACGGCCTTTAATGTATGTGGCTTTTCCAAGTCCGCTTTTCCTAAATAAATTGGACTGCGCATGCGCCGACTCTGAAGTCAGTTGTGTTCTTTGTTGCGGCATGTATTTGTTATCTCTAATATCAACATGGCTGTCGTTGTCGATACGACTCTGGACCACGAATGGACGCAACTCTGGACCACCTGGACTAACAAACTAGTGAATACTTATTATGAAACGTAAGTGGGACTACTCCGAACGTAAAAATTGTATTCGAGTGTATTATGCTACAATTGGCAATGTGGCATTTACGTTAGGATCAACATTTATCCCCGCAGATGATTTTCCCAATATTTCGCACGCCGTTGCTCATGAAAAATAATTTCGGCACGCTGCCGCTGCCCGCCGCCGTTAATTTTTCGGCGCGCCACGCCACGCCACTAGGTAAGTTTTGCATTTTAATTCAAAATTTGAGTTTTAATTTTTTAACGAGTTTTTCACGATCTGAGGAACCTTAAAAACAAAAAAAGGTAAGAAAGATTAAAATCCTTGCAGGGCCGGAAGGGCACCTTATATTTTTTTCGTAAATAGTTCCGATAGGCGGGTTGTTATTGTCAGTTTCGTGCAAGAATTTCATCAAGAAATACATAAACTGCTTATGCAAAAAATCGCAACATTGTTATTTTCATAGACGAAAGACAAAGCTCTCTATTGGGTGGTTCCGATAGGCAGGTTGTTATTGTCAGTTTCGTGCAAGAATTTCATCAAGAAATACATAAACTGCTTATGCAAAAAATCGCAACATTGTTATTTTCATAGACGAAAGACAAAGCTCTCTATTGGGTGGTTCCGATAGGCAGGTTGTTATTGTCAGTTTCGTGCAAGAATTTCATCAAGAAAAACATAAACTGCTTATGCAAAAAATCGCAACATTGTTATTTTCATAGA
>JAHWFP010217042.1:0-10426 GCA_023313725.1 Lithobius niger | reverse complement strand
CCGATTTGAGAGGATACCTCGACTCAAACTATCAACAACCTGAGGGACAACTTCGTTTACGGCAACGAACACTTTTTTTTTCTCGGTGCCTCGGCCGTGAAAAACCCCGAAATTCAAACGCCTGTATCTTCCAAGAAAATGGACCAATCCGTCTCATCTAAACAGCTCTTAATAGCCATGAACTTTATCTGTTTTTCCCCGCAAACAGAACACGAAAATTCCTTCCAAAACTTTCACAGCATCCTTAAGAAAAACGCACGAAACCGATGCCGTAAAATCACCGTAGCGCACAAGACGCCATTTTCGCCATTTGTAAAAATTTGTATATGCTTTCATTTTCACTTAGGCATAAAGCCGAAAACATTAGTTTGGTGTTTTAGAGGGAGGAGCTTCCTCTACGAAGGTACTTAACCTCCCTAATAAATGTACAGATACTTTGTTTTGATATTTCTTAAGTAGATTTAAGGTGACGATCTAAGATGCACTTGAGAAATGTCCGACATCCAAAAACCCAATTTTACGTCTATAAATATTAAACTCAACTATTTAAAATGCGTTTTAGCATTTGCTGGTAACCATAACTTTTATTTTATAATAATCTTTTAACGTAATCTTTTGCCCTCCCAACTACCGGAGCTTAGGCAACATTTCGTCCTACGTATTTTACCGTACACGTCTTTTCTGTTTATACTTCGTTGTCCGTAGCAAAACCGACTTGGCAATCCGTTTCCCATAGTAAACCTGGCATCCCAATGTTAATAATCGAATTTATTGAGATCATTCCTTCAATAGTCGCGATGCTTAACATCGTGGATAAATAAGAAAACAATCCGTAGTAAGTAAAGGCCTTATTCACGTTCTAAACAATGAGTTTAACTCTACCGGCCTCTCTTTGTCACGCAGTACATAGCTATTCCTTCAAACGGCGCCAAGCGAAAAATCCTTTGCGCTGCTGACTTTTCTATTGTTCTCAAGGCCCTCAGCCAATCAGACCTCCGTAGCTCTCCTCGGCGTCCGCGCTAAGGTCCAGAAAATCCTCTGCTCCAGCATAAAAACCGAGCCCCAAGAGGCAATTGACAGCACACGCTCAACAGATCTCAAACCCAGAGGTGACTACGCCAGTCGGTATAGGAGATGTCCTGTCCGAATGTTGCCATGCCGGGCAAAGGTAGTTGGTTCGTATTAGACTAGTGTTAGTTTAGAAAATTTTATTTTTGAAAATCCCATTCGAAATTTTAGTTTTAAACTTAACCTAACCTTAGCTTTGAGGGAATTATGGAGGTGGAGCCATAGTCGGCATTCTAGGCCCCCATCGCCATAACGTCAGGGTTCACGGTCCCTTTCTAAAAACCAGCTTTTGTTTCCCGTGTTTATTATTATGAATTTAATCTAAACACTAAATCTGCATTTAGACGACGTATTTTTCGGGTGCTTCCCTAGATACTAAGGATCTACAGATTTGAAGATTTGATCTTAGGTCGGACTTAAGAAACATAGTCTTGACTATTTGTGTGTAATTCCCGCGGTTTGCAACAAATAGATTTATTTCATGTAATTCCCGCGGTTTGCATGTTATAACGGGTTCCCGAGGTCCCACAAACATTTTCTAATCGAAATTGTAGTTTTTACTCTTCACCCAGTTGTGTGAAGTTTGAGTTGAATTTCATGTAAATTCTTGTTGATTTTTCCTGTTGTAAAAATCGCCGTGCTTTTTATTTAAAGCTTTCTTGTTCTGACACTAGTTCATTTTAAATGTAATTGTTTATATTTATTTGCCTTTTAATAAACCTACGAGTTTGTAAAACGCCTGTTTTTCTGCTAGTTTGACTAAATGTAGAAGTTGTAGTTCTTAAGAAAACCACTTAATAATTAAACTTAGAGCTGCATTTAGAAACACCCACCTGGTGGCAGCGAATACCCCCCTTTAATGTTGTCTAGTTAGCCTACAGTTAGGACAAATGACTCTCTGTTACCCATGCTGGGCCAGTAGCATACGTGTGCTGTTTTCCGTAAAAGTAAAAACCGCCACCACAACTAGAAGTTAAAGGTCAAAACCATCTTGATGTCGGCGAGGCTACAAGCACCTCTACAGTCGTAGCTTCGGCCGCTACATTTCACAAAAAAATATATAGGCCTATTTTCACGTTGTTATGAGTTTAACTCAATGCACTTCTCAAGCTAAGGCCTCTAAAAACACCCAAAGTCGGCAATTCCCTTTGCCATCCAAGCTCCTTCAATTCCTGTCCAACCTGAACTCAGTATTTATTTTCCCCTCCACTCAGAGTCCAAGGCTACCCTGCCCGTCCGCGCTGCCATGCCAACTTCTGGTAGTGACAGCCTGGCCGGCCAGAGTCAGACTCCTCTCCTCCAAGGCGATCCCTCTACCCCGCGCCCCGCCCCCCTCCGTCGCTCTCTACAGGTCCGCTGTTTCCCTCCTACCTGCAGGCAGGCAGCAGGTATAAAACAGACCTGAGGGACTGCATCTACAGCATTGGCTCAACTCCAAGTCAGACGTTACTACGGTGGTCGAAGCAGAGGTGGCCCCAGTCCGAGTGTTGCCATGCTGGGTAGTAGTTTTGATAACTAGTTTTAGCTTTATTTAATTTTTGGAACTTTAATTCTAAATTTTAACTTAAAGATTTAAACTTAACTTTTGACGTGAGTTTCGTGATTATGGGCAGTTAAAACCATCGGCATTTTCTGGTCTCCCCTCCCATAACTTAAGGGTTTAAGGATCCCCTTTCTAAAAACCGACTTTCTTTCTGTTTGTTTTACAACATGTGAACAAACCTTTTTGAGATCACCAAGGTCCTGTAGCATAATTACAGAAGCACAGACTTCGATGGTAGGGCCCTGATTATTGCTAGCTTGACTCAATGTGAATAAGTAGATTTGATCTTGTGCAAGATGCCTTGAAACATAATCTTAGACTAAGCTTGAAATTGTAAGGTACTTTTTCTAACTTAAAGGTGTTTAGGCAACACCAAAGAACATTTTCTATTCGAAATTGTAAGTGTGAATTTTATTTTGAAATTCTTTGCCAATAATTTATTCATGTAAATTAATTTTTCTTGTGCTTTCACTGAAAGCTATTTTGTAGACTAGTTGTCCTGTAAAGTGTTTCTTTCCCCTGTTTATTAAAACGAAGAGTTTTAAACTCAGTTGCTTCTAGAGAGATTTAATTTGCTAGTGTTTTAACTAAAAACAACTCTTTTTATTTAAAGCCTAATTTTAGCAATTAAACCACCCACCTGGTGGCAGTGAACCAAAAACGATTAGATAGTACTAAAACATAGGACATAGACGCTCTGTTCCTAACCGTGCAGTAGTGACTGCCATGCTTTTTTAAACTCCGCAAAAGTAAAAACGGTCACCCCAAGTACTTCTAACTTTCCCGAGACCACACCAGATGTCGGTGCAGAACTGTAGGCACCTCAAGGACCTGTAAGCACTGCTACAAAGTTAAGCTAAGTTTCATACGAACCAACTACCTTTGCCCGGCATGGCAACAATCGGACCGCGGCATCTCCACTCCCGACCGGCGTAGTTACCTCTAGCTTTGAGATTCCTGAGCTGTGCTAACGAAAGTCTCCTGGGTCTGGGTTTTTATGCCTTCTGCCTGGCCGGCAGGTAGAGGGAAGGTGCGGGCCTGTAGGAGAGCGACGGAGGCGTGGAGAAGGTGACTCTTGGAGGAGGAGAGACAGACCAAAACCGGTCGAGCTGTCACTACCGGAAGTGGGCATGACGGCGCGGATGGGCAGGGTAGCTTAGCTGAGCGCTCTCAGTGGAGGGGAAATTGAATGCAGTGTTTTGATTGGGAGGGAATTGGTGAGGCTGCATAAATGAAACTTCATTAAAATGCAGCCGCAAATTAATTTTACTTTTAAGTTGAGCAGAGTGAGGTATTAAAAACACTTCTCTCCCAATTACGGTAAGTTTTAGCAAGAAATACACTTATTTTGGACCCCTAGCACTCAGGTGTATAAACAATTAAAATACCTAAAAGGCTTTTAACTATAACACTCGGCTTGGCGGCCTTAAGCATATCTTATGCACATTTACCTCGTACACAATCACTGTGCGGTCAGTCTAGTCCAAATCCAAACTTCCCACCTGACGAATGAATCGGCTAGCACACTTCTACTGTAGTAGGACGTCTGGTTGAAGGCCTACTTCACTGGAACGATGGTTGGCGTTGTCCAAGGTCCACTGAATACTGTTACGGAGCTTTGCGTCCTGGTGTTGGCCAAATCCTCCGGGCAGCTGTCGATCCACGGCTTGTTGATTTCCAAGACGGGGGGGGATCTGCGATCCTTGCTTCTCGGCTCCGGCACGGCTTAGTTGCGGACGCTGATGACGGGCGCTGTTGTTGTCGGTAGTGCGGACATCGGGATTTGCCTTGATAGTGACGGCAAGGCTAACATCTTTTTCGGCATTGATTTTTACTACAATGCGGGCATCTGCGTCTGTGACTATAGTGTCCGAGTTACGGACGTCTTTGTTGAAGGATTGTTCAACACAAGTGGCATAGTAGCATGGCAGGGAGGAAACGCTTGTAGGAACAGCACCTGTTCATCCCACCGCTGCCACCATTTGTAACGGCGGGTGCTACGACGGGGTTGGTGCTTGTAGCATCGCCGGTCGCCTGGTGTAACTGGATCTTACTATCTTTCACTCCGTGTTGCTTTCGAATACTTTTTCGGTTAAACAGAACAACTGCTACTGTCCCGATGTAGGGAATGGAACATTGAAGTCCTAATCTAGACCTGACTAGTGAATAAATAGTGGGTAACGCTTCCACCAAGGTGGGAAAAGGCTAGCTAAGTTAAACTTTAAAGAGAATTATCATACTTATTAACTTCTAGCAAATAACTAGCGAACAAACCGATGGACGTTAAACAAACTCCTGGTTTTTATTTTAAACAAACATGAAGAAAATATCGCACTTTACATGTACAGTTGGTAACTTTACACCTGGTTTAGGTTATAAAATACAAGGGGAATTTTACATTACTGTAAATCGTGTATTAAAAGCCCAGTTGAAGCTGAAGCCCACCCCCTAAAATGCTGTAAAGTCAAAATCATGAAATAGTGGAGAGTTAAAGCC
This sequence comes from Lithobius niger, assembly GCA_023313725.1. Classification (NCBI taxonomy): domain Eukaryota; kingdom Metazoa; phylum Arthropoda; class Chilopoda; order Lithobiomorpha; family Lithobiidae; genus Lithobius; species Lithobius niger. The sequence continues at coordinate 5,319 of JAHWFP010217042.1, read as the reverse complement.
CACCCCTCAAATTTTCGTTTTTCTACGAAAAATTACCTAAAAGTTATATGATATGAATAAAGATAGTACTGCTTGCCAAGTTTACTGGCCCCTTCTCCCTCCCTGTAGTAATAGTGAACTTTTCCTTTATCTCCTAGCACCTGCACAAAGCATCTCTCACCTAAGCCTCCTCCCTTCTTCACAGCAATTAAAAGGATGTAAAAATTGGTCTTTCAGAGATCGTTCAAAAGCTTCGAATTTTCTGTAATAGATGTCCAGAAAGGTTAGAAAATTGATAATGCTCGATTTAAAGCCCACCCCCCTATTTTTGCCAAATTAACTGCATAAGCCCATGGGCGTTTAATCCACGATTTACGGTAAATTCAGACTTGAACAACGATGTTCACAAAAACAATTTCAAATAGAAACAGTAAGTTTGATTAGGCACAAGGGGATTTCGCAAAAGAGCCCTCTAAATTACGAACAGCCTCGGCTGTGTAGTAATAGTAGACCTGTTTTACAGTTATGTTTCAACATGAATTAACAAAACATTAAACCTCCTAGAGTAGCTGTTGATAAGTCAACTCCTTAAATTATAGAGCCGCAGCTACCTATAAAGTCGATCCGAGCGATTAATCAATGCAAACACCACGAAGATCAAACCGTCCTTTGTTTACTTTAAACTGCGTTTAAAAAAACATAAAAAAAAGCTGGTTTTTAGTAAGGGACCGTTAACCCTTAAATTACGGCCGCCAACGTCCGAAATGCCGTTTGGCTTGACACACCATAAATTTACTTTCTAAAGCTACGAGGTTAAGTTAAGTTTAAACTATAAATTTTGAATATAAGTCCAAAAATTAAACTTTTAAAGCTAAACTAAGTACGATACGAACCACCACCTTTGCCCGGCATGGCAACAATCGGACCGCGGCATCTCCACTCCCGACCGGCGTAGCGACCTCTAGCTTTGAGAATCCTGAGCTGTGCTAACGAAACTCTACTGCGTCTGGGTTTTTATGCCTTCTGCTTGGCAGGCAGGTAGAGGGTTAGCGCGGCCCTGTAGGAGAGCGACGGAGGGGGTGAGTGGGGAAGAGGTGGACACTTGGAGGAGGGGAGACTGACCCAAACCGGCCGAGCTGGCACTACCGGAAGTCGGCCATGACAGCGCGGACGGGCAGGATAGCGAGGCTGCTCTCAATGCATGGGGAGTTGACTCCGTGTATTTACATTATTTACAGAAGGAGCTGGGTCAACAAAGGAGTTATTTAACGGCTTATGAAATGATTAGAGGCCTGGCATGGGAGTGCAGTGAGTTAAAAACTCATAAACAACGTGAATTTAGGCCTATAAAAATAAACTACGATGTTATGCATCGCAACTATTAAAGGGGGGGCGACGAAGTGTATTGGTCAGATAAATATTCGACTTTGGGAAATGGATTGCAATATACAAGGCATGATTTAATTGAAGGAAAGCTAGTTTGTTTTCGATTTTAGAGGTTTGCTACGGTCGGAATTTGGATGGAGATGCTAAAAAAATAGACATAAAAATTTATACACTGGGTCCGTAAAAATAAACAAACATAAACATTGGAGCTCCGGTAGGTTTCATGGCAAGAAGTTAAGTTTACCAAAATGCAATAAGTGCACAAATCAAATGATTAAATATACCAGCTAGTTTTTAAAGGGCTATAGCGCAGATTAGGTTAGTTTTTACAGTGGTTTGAACATCGGACATTTTTCATAAATAAACAAAGTCGTCACCTGTTACAAATAAAAAATATCGTGTGTTGTCAACATCTAAAACACAACTAAGCTGGAAAATGTTTCGGCTTTATGCCTAAGAGAAAAATATACAATATTTACATTTTTAAAGTGGATTCGCCATATAGACGATTTTCTTCTGGTGTGGAAGAATTCTGCCCTCAGGTTTTTTCTTTGGTGGTGTTGAGGTGTCCTCACCACGAGCGTCTGATACGAGACCACGTTTACAGAATAAAAATGCTGTTTTTGGATTATATGAAGTCAGTTTCAGAGTTTTTGTAGCTGTTAATTCAAATGAGATAATCGCAACATTTAATGCTCTAACCAGTCAGCCGTTCACAGAAAGTTATTTTTTTTATCTGGGAAAACCTCGAAAAAAGACCCCTGGCGCACTCCTCAGTACCTAGCTTGCGATAAGGATCGGAATAGAGGGTACTATAAGCGCATGCGCAACTATCAGCTGTATTTAAAGTTAACAGACTACCACTGGAGTGGTTTAAGGTTACCAAACAACTTGTTTTACATAAAATTTTACACTGAAGAGTTTTTGGATATAACTCTGAAAATAAACATAGAATACAACGCTGGGAGGTTTTATGGATAATAACGCAACAACCTTTTAACAACAGAGTTAACCTTTTGCCCTCAGATGTAAGACAGACAGTTTTTTTATAAAGAAAACCGTTTCGTTTAAAACTTAAAGAAGGGCCAACTGGGGACAAGTTGCAACCCCTGTAGAATACTCCTAATGAATATTTATTTAGTGTCGTTACAATCTTTGTCAATATTCTCCCACAGAGGGAGACGTTGATAGTGACAAAAAGAGTAAAACATTGGCACTTAAAATTTAGGTGTGAAGTCCAAAACGGGAAAATAGCTGAAAGTTCCTTTTGGTGTGGTTGCACTTTCAATATACCACTTAACAAAATTTAAAGATAAAATTTAATTTCCAGTCAATTTGTACTGAAACTGACGTGTTTTAACAATTACTGTTTAAACAAAATACCTGCTGAGATTATCAGCGTTTAGGTGAAACTTTCCAGGTTTGTATCTAACTTCGTAGTCGTAATCTTGTAGGGTTAGGCTCCACTAAGAAATCTGGTTTTTACCAGACATTTGCTTGAGCCAGTGCAACGGGTTGTGATCGGATTCTATGACAAATTTTGTTCCATAGATGTAGGGACGCAGTTTGGCAACGGACCAGATCAAACATGCGCGTACTTTTTCTGTCGTCCCATAGTTTTGCTCACGTGCTGTCAGTTTACGTGAAATGTAAAGACAGGGGTGTTCATCTTCTCCAAACACTTGTGACAAAACACAACCCATACCACGGTCGGAACAATCACACTGCAAAATGAATGTCTGTGTGAAGTCGGGGGCTCTAAGGACAGGAAACGTCACTAAAGAGTTTTTCAACGTATCAAAAGCAGCTTGTGTAGTGGCACTACTTGTCGCTTTAGGTGCCTTTCAGGTGACATCTGGTCTACTGGCGATCTTCTTAGTTACTGCTTGGGGTGTCTGTTTCTACTTTTGCGAAGTTTTACAGCATTGCAGTGGCTACTGCACGGTTAGGAGGGGAGCGCCCGGGTCCTATCAAGGTTTAGAGTACTATCTATCTAATATTTCACTGCCACCACGATGGGTGTTTAATTGCAGGCTTGTAGTTAAATAAAAATGGGGTTTAGTTATTTACTCGTACAATTAAATCTACTCGAAGTCAGACAGTTGTTTAAAACAACGCAAGGTTTTTTAAATAAAACATGTTTAACTTTACACTACATTTGGAACAGTATATGTTACAAAAAGATTCTTTGAAAGCTTTAAATAAAGCACACGATGTTTTACACTAAAATCGGCACGAAATGAACGAATTAAAAGTTCATACAATACAAAATTTCGATTAGAAAAGCTGTTTTGAGTCACTGGACTCACCTTACATTAGTAAAATAGTCACAAGTTATGTTTCTAAAGCCACAGCTAGAGATCAAACTACCTCAATGGTTAACCTGGTACACAACCCAAAAGACGTCTAAGCTCTACAATTAAATCATTTTGATTATTTAGGTGAACCTGTGTTCAACATAAATAAGAAATAAAAGCCGGTTTTTAGGAAGGGGACCTTAAACCCTTAAGTTGTGGTAGTTCTAGGCCAGAAATGCCGAAGGCGGTTAACTTATCCACAATCATTCTCAAATCTAGAAGTTAAGTTTATGTTTTAAGAACTATAAATTTAGAATTGAAGTCCAAAAGAATACTTTCAAAAAATGTAACTAGTTACCAACGAACTGCTACCTTGCCCGACATGGCAACCTGCGGACCCTGGGGGACATCTCCACTCCGACCGACGTAGCAACCTCTTGCCTTTGAGATCAGTGAGCAATGCTGAGGGTGGAACGGCAGGGCCAGGGGTATATATGGGAGAGGGAGGGGGCGGACGTCTGCGAAGACTGCACGGTTTGGCGGCAAGAGAGGCAGGCTGCCTTGGAGGAGGGATCTCTGCTTTCTCCTGAGCCAAGCTGCACCACGTGAGTGCTTTATAGGGAACTGTAAGGATCTGAACGGGCTTTCATAAGGGAGGGAACAGGGGGTTCATACGGATTGGCCAGAGCTGCTGAGCTCTGAGTGGCTAGATTTCGGACCGTTGGAGCCGCTGAGCTTTTAGGGTTCTTGTAACGGCTGATGCTACTACAGCATAGGTGCTTGTAACGCCCCCGGTTTCCCTGGTCTACGTGGAGTTTCAGCTTGAGGTTAATTGGTGTTAATGACGACTTTTTACGTTATTCAACACAGCATGGACACTGTCCCAGCATGGGGGATGAAGCGCCGGTCCTAAATAAAGCGGCCTAACCTTAAACTGTCGGTATCGCTGCCACCAACGGTGGATTTAACTGTTTAACTAGCTAAAATCTAAAGATGGGCTACATATTTAATTTTACACTAAAATACAATTAATCAAATATAAAAAACGACTGAAGCTTAAAACTCCTGGTTTTATTTTTACGACAGAGAATGAAAGTACACTTTACATTAAGGTTTGCTTCTGAAAGCTTTTGAATATCAATTTCGAAAAAGATCGTTAGATTTCGTACTGTGAAACTCCATTATAAACGAACAAAAGTCACCAGAAAAACGCACACTTTCACAACAGAAGACACTCACACTGTCTAGCGAATTTTCGATAGTTTACTACTATCTTCCTCAGGCCTTAAAGTTAGTTTGGACTCTGTTTACATCCCTGTTGTTTTCATCGTTGTCGTCTGCTCGTTCGTTGCCATGCTCGAAACTTGGTGCGTTGCATAGCCTCACGATTTTTGCAGGCCCACCACGCGAGTTGTGTAGCCTCCCGATTTGTCCAGGCCGATCCAGCGAGCTTGCCACGTGAAGTCCCCACTTCCTACACAACTGCCTGGAATGTTCCCAGCCGATCAGATGTGAAACTCTCGGGTAGGAGGGGCCTTGAATGTTCATAAGAGGAATTCCTCTGACTTCATGTTGACTAATGGCAATGGATTCGAGGCACCGGAGGTGTCTGTCTCGTGCCATGTTGGACTTGATCAGTGTACTAGTGTCATGCCAC
>JAHWFP010217039.1:0-15836 GCA_023313725.1 Lithobius niger | reverse complement strand
CGTTTACACATAGCATCATCGTGCCGGAACGAGAAGTAGAGCCGAGTTTATTTTCGGATCATAACATCCTATACAAGTAGAGTGTGCAGTTGCACGCGAAGATGCTGGCGCCATCTAGGAAACCAGCAGTGAACTTAAAGAATAACTAAAGTTATGCTTCGACAGGTAATCGCTAAAAATAAAAGGACGTTTGAAGCCCAACACACTATTTGACATATATGCAAACGTTAAAATACAACACTCCCACTTGTTGGGGCTTCAAAAAAAAAATAATATAGGTACTACATGTAAGAAAAACAGGCTAATAGGCTACTCCTATTTCATTTAAGAAGTGTCTCTCCCCAGGTTCACAAAAAAATCTTCCAAGAATTTGTCTGTCAACCCTTCTCTTGTTGGTCTCTCAGTCCAATTGAATGATTGTCCCTTTCCTGCTTCTTCTTTGGGACGATCTTTGTAAAAATGTCAGCATAGTTTACGCAGGATGGTACATACTGGAAACTCATGGTGCACTTCTGTACATGGTCCCTTAAAAAATGGTATTTAAGGTCGATATGTTTACTCCTCTCAGATGTTAGCCTATTTTTTGCAAGGCATATCGCACCTTGGTTATCGACCAATATCTCAGTCTGTTTTTCTAGGAAGTCCTGCATCTGGAATTCATTTAGGAAGTTTCGGAACCACAGAACTTCTTTTGCGATGTGGCACATGGCGAGGTATTCGGCCTCCACGGTTGATAAGGCTGTGGCCTCTTGTTTTCTGCTTCTCCAAGAAACAGCAGCGCCTCCCAAAATGCAAACGTACCCACTGTACGACTTCCTGTCGGTTGCATCGGAAGCCCAGTCAGCGTCTGAGTAGAAAGTTATTTTCTTCCTAGTCTTGTGGTAGAGCAAACCCAACTGCTTCGTCTTCTTCACATACCTCAAAATATGTTTGAGACCACTCCAGTGCTCGTCTGTTGGATTGTTGCAGAATTGACTCATATAGGACACTGCAAAAGCCAGGTCTGGCCTAGTCCCATTTGACAAGTACAATAGGTTACCTATGACTTCTCTATATGGTCTACTTGTTACTTTCTCATCGTCTCTTTTCTTTGTGTACTTCACTCCTGGTTCTAGGGGTGTCGATGCCGGCTTGCAGTCACTCATACCGTAGTTCTCGAGCATTTCTTCGACGTAAGAAGCTTGATTTAAGAAAACCGAGTTATCTGGTTGGTGCTCGAGTTTCATGGAGAGGATTTCACTGGCTCGTCCCAAGTCTCTACTTTTAAATCTGTTCATCAGTTTTTCTTTGAATTTATTTAAGACCACTGTGTCTTTCACAATGATGAACTCGTCGTCCACATAAATTCCTACGATTAACCCTTCTTGCATGTTAAAATAAACACATGGATCCGCTCGAGATGCTTGCAGGCCGATTTCCTTCAGGAAACTGTCGATGCATTCGTTCCATTCTCGACCGGATTGATGGAGGCCATAAATACTCCTTTTTAACCTGCATACGTGGTCTTCTTTCCCCTTTTCGACAAAAGGTTGCGGTTGTTCCATGTATGTTTCTTCCTTCAATTTTCCATTTAAATAGGCTGCAGAAATGTCCATCTGGTGCATTTCCCAGCCTAACTCGACGGCAAGGGCAATCAACGTTCTTATCGATTTTAATTTTATTACAGGCGAAAAAGTCTCCTTGTAATCTAGGTTTTCTACCTGCATAAAACCTTTTGCGACAAGTCTCGCACGATATCTCTCCAGATCTCCATCTTGACTGTACTGGCTTTAAAAACCCACCGCGATTTGATTACTCGTCTTCCTCTTAGTCTCGGTACTAGATCCCATGTCTCGTTTTCATGAACATTTTCTATTTCTTCCTGCATTGCTTTCCTCCAATTCGTTGAGTCCGGACCTTGTAGTGCTTCTTCCAAAGTGTTCGGCTCGGGGTTTCTTCCTTTGAAATCACGTACGACATTGCATTTCATTTGAAAACCCATTTTTTCAGCTTGTCGCAAAGAACGGTGTACAGTTGGGTCTACATCTTCTAGCGGTTGCTGGGTGCGGTCTTGGTAGTACCGTGGTTCGTCAAAATCGAGAAACAATTCTTGTGCTTCTTCAGGCTTCTCGTTTTGAGGCTCCCCCTGCGGTCTGACTTCTTCAATTTCAGGTGGTTCGGTTTCTGTTTCTGTACTCAGTTCAGCTTTGTTTTCAACACTAAATAAAATATCTTCAGTTTGTCTGCGATTGGTCTCGTTGTTTGTTTCCTTACGAAAGGGAAAATAATCTTCTTCAAACTTGATATCGCGGCTGACCACAATTTTATCGTTGTTGAAATCCCACAATTTGTAACCTTTTACTCCTTGGGGGTAACCGAGTAAGACAGTTTCTATTGCTCTAGGGTCTCATTTATTTTGGTGTATGTGCCGGCCAACAACAGTCCACGCACGACATCCAAACACTCTCAGGTGATCACAGTCTTCATTTTCCCCCCACAGCGATGACGGACTTCTTCACGGACATAAATTTCTTGTGTGACATGCTGTATATGCTGCTTCAGCCCACTGGTTTCGTGGTAAATTCGATTCGATACGCATACGTCTCGTCATGTCGAGTAACGTGCGGTTGAATCTTTCACTGACTCCATTTTGCTGGGGATTTCCAGGTTCTGTGAGTTGCCTCCTAATCCCACTCTCTTGCAAAAAGTCGTTAAAATCTCTACTGAGATACTCGCCGCCGTTGTCCGAACGAAAGGCTTTGATCTTTGCGTCATGAAAGTTCTCTACTTCAAGTTTGTATTCCTTGAATCTCTGGAGTACTTCACTTTTGGGTTTCATGGTGTAGATTTTAGCGTAACGTGAAAAACTATCAATGAACGTCACCAAGTAATTTGCCCCACCTTTTGACATGGGTGTGATTTTACCTACAACATCGGAGTGAATAAGTTCTAAAACTCGAGCGGCTTTTTCCTTTCTGTTGGTAGGGAAGGGCATACGTGACAACTTTCCTTTCACGCATGTTGTGCACAGGTGTTCTTCCTCGTCGTTTTCACTGCCGCTCTCGTCGTCTTCAGTTTTAGAAACGTCTTTCACCGCTTGCTTGTGCAAGTGACCCATCCTCTGATGTCACAAGATCTCTTTGGTTGTTTTGGTCTTAGTAACGCGGGCAATTTGCTCGACTTCATGTACCTTGTAAAGGCGATGTTCACGTTTTGCATAAAGTAACAGTTCTCCTTCTTCATCAATTACTTCTGCATATCCATCTTTAAAGCAAACTTCACAGCCTAGCTCTTCTATACGACCCACTGATAGGAGGTTTCCATCTAATTTTGGTAGTACAGTACATCACTTAAGGTTAGTTTTATGCCTCCCTGCTCTTCACAGAGTTTTAAAACTACATTACCAGTCCCTACCACTTCCATAGTTTCCTTGTTTGCTGTCTCAACAACTGACGAATTTTCCTTTAATGTTAAACTAGAAAGCTTGCTACGATGGGATGTCATGTGGTTGCTTGCTGCACTATCAAGATACCATACGTGTGCGTTTGAGTTGTCCACACTTGATGTGAGCAGTGCCTTTTCAGTTCTCACCTGTAATCTTGACGATTTAGCTTGGTCATTTTTATTTGTATTGCTCTTGTCTGGTGGTCTTGATTTAGGCCTATCATTTTCCGCTTGTGCACTCTCAACGCAATCTCGGGCAATGTGGCCAAATCTTCCACAAGCAAAACATTTAAAACTACGTCTAGTTTTGTTATCTTTCTTCTTTACACTCTGTTCGAGTGATTCTTCATTTACCGCCGACCTGAACTGCATGCTTGCACTAGGTTTTTGTTTTGTTTTGATTTTGAGGGCTTTATTTTCTTCTGCTTCATTTTGGTGTACGTCACGTCGCAGCTTTCTCTTCTATTCTAGTAGCAAGCGTGATTTCACTATCTTTGTACTGAGATTGCTTTCTTGGTACTCCAAATTTAAAATAAGAGTCTCATAATCTTTGGGTAAACCCATTAACATGACTAATGCCACTTCTTTGTCATTAAAACTGTGGTTACATGATGTCAACTTACGATGGATGTCCATTATCCTACTCAAATAGGCGTTCATCGTTTCGTCTTGTTTTTTATTTATGTTAAAAAAATCTCTCATCAACTGAATTACGTGTAGTAATCCATACTTCGAGTTGATTTCTTCCAGCGTTTCCCACGCTTCCTTGGCTCTAATACAACTTCCTATGTCATCCAGGTAATTGTCCTCGACCACTAGGAATAAAAACGACAACGCTTTATCGTTTGTCTTCCTTTCCGCATCCGACATGTTCAAGCCGTAGCCTGGGGCAATTGCTTCCCACACCGATCGCTGCACCAAAGCTGCGCGTGCGCGGATTGACCAAGCATGGTAGTTTTCCAAGGTCAACTTCGGGATTCTGAAATTGTCATTTGTGGCGGCCATGATCGTTTTGCAAACAACAGTTTTTAAGAACCAGTTACTACAAATATTTCATCCGGTGAATGGCTTCAACCAGTTTTAAAAAATATGCACTTCGTGTAGTAACCAACTTCTCGTAAACGGGTTCAAAGTTACTTGTTTAGGCTTGATGCTACGCTACACAATGGCGGAGAGCGCACTTCAAAGCTTTCCTACTGCTGTCGATCTTCTTTTCGTCTTTCAGTTTCATCTACTCACGACCTGCGCAGTGTCAAGCGTCGCTGGGTCCCATAACCTGTTGTTTTTGGCATTTGGGTAGCCAAAACTTGCAGAGCATGTGAATTGAAAGAATTATTTAAAGACGAATTTAACAACGTGGTAGCGGCCATACCATCATCGTGCCGGAACGAGAAGTAGAGCCGAGTTTATTTTCGGATCATTGTGAGGATGCACTCTGCCACGAGCCATGACAGGCCAACCGAGCACATCCTCACAGGGCGATCGCAGCGACCTCACGCAACGAGGTCAAGCGCGCGCGTAATATACACACACTTGTCAACCTAGCGAGACAAGAGCAACAGGTGCACGATGGGTTAAGTGTACGATGACATAAATAAATAATGTTAGAAATCCCCCAACTGTGAGTTTGTGTTCTTCCTGAGAAGCACTCTCACAGTAATTTGGCACCCAACTACAGCTGAATCTACAAGCCGAGATGTAGAGAACTTTTGGACAATAATTGGTGGTACCGGCGTTTGGTAGGCCTAATTAATGATGACCACGTGCGTACATTCTGGAGAAAGAGACTTTCATGGTAAGAATGTTCTGATTTGGTTTGCTGTGCTCAGCAATGATCCACGATGAAGAAACGCAGCAGATCGCCGCAATTTTCAGCATCCTGTGATTTTTATTTGTCATGTTTGAATTACCAAAAACGATGTCGCTCGATTTTCCTGGAGAGCTTGAGCACATGTCTGCGGACAATAAGAACTGACAATGGGCGATCGCATAGCAAGCTGCAAATATCAATCTTTACCTTGATTAACTGTTTTTCGGCCAATTTCCTAAAAAAACCACTGCTAACAATCAATGTTTAAATGCATAAAACACCAAAAGCGTCACACGTTGAACAAGCGAATCGAGCGAAGCTCTCCCATCACGTAACAGGAATGCAGCATCCAGATCAAAGCAGTCGATCGACCGGCCAAAATCGTAATTTTACAATGTGCTAAGTTTAGTCCTAAATCATTGCTAAAATTGAACTGTAGACGATCGTTGAGATTACCGAAGTAGTGTTTGAGGAAAGAACTGTGTTAATTCCATTTGCAAATACGAAATTAGCCTTAGCCAAACCGAGCGTTAAGCATGTTTTCCAGGCGTTTTGGTGCACCTTTTCTTCATCACTAACCAAGGTGGTGCGAGCGGGAATTTTCCTACACTCGTCGCTCACGAGGCGTCCAGGAGCGAACAGTCGAATGTGTACCGATTTCAAACCTAAACACTCTAAATTGATTTTTGCAAGGTCTCTTCACTAAGAAGTATTGGTATGACTTACACGAGTTATGTTAAATAATCGAACTGTTTTGAAACCCTTAACCAGCGTAAAACTCGTGCAGCTCAAAAAGGGCGTTCGACCTGCTTTCCAAGCGAGGCGGTGCACCTTGCCGTTACCGGGGAAGCAGCCTTTGTCTCGTGCCAACATGAAGCGTCACAACGGCGGCTAGCCTCGCAAATGGTCTGCCACAAACAAAGAAATAAAGCAGACGCATTCAAGCTATCGCAGATCGCAAGCTGTAAATTGCCGTCATTTTATTAATTACAAAACCAAATTCTAAACCCAAATTATGTCTGGCTCGGAAAATTAACCCCTAAGAAAGTTTCTTGACAAAGCCCCAAGTGGGGATTTTAATGAAATTTGTGGCGAAAACGGGAATCAAACCGCGAGTAACACTAATGCACCAGACATGAGTAATGGCGATGGCAGCGCCATGAATGCTGAAAATGGAGAATTTCAACCACAAGATGGAGCCACCGGCGGCAACGAACTGCCGACAGACGAGAATGTTGAAATTTTTGTACACACTGGGGATGCTATCCCAATTCTCACTCAAATGAAAGAATGGTGTAAGAAAAATAATGAAGAGCTAACTAATTCATTTTCTCAGATGAAGCAAAACCAAATCAAACAATCTAATGATAGTTTGCAACAAATACTAGTAAGCCATCTGCAAGGCATTCAAAAATCAAATTTGGCCTCCAATCAAACACTAGTGTCAATGCAGGCTGATCAAGCATCTACTAAAGCCAGCCTATTTGAATTAGAAAAGAAATTTCAGTCCTTGAATCAAGTTTGTGACAAACTGCAGGAACAAATCGCCACTGATACAAATAAACCTGACAGTCCAAGCACATTAGGTGCAAAACCTAAATCAGGACCTGTCGTTGTAACGGGTTGTAGGCTAAGATCGCGATCTTTGGAAGACAGAAGCAAGACGCATGTTCCTGACCCCAAGAAGCAGGATGATTCGCGCACTTTTAAAGACTTGAAGACACGGGGAATCTGAAGCAATGGTTTATAGATATACAGCTGTATATTGACGAAAAGGAGGTAGACAGCGCTCACCTAACAAATTTGATGAGAGCAACGCTTAAATGCAGATATGGCAAATGGTGGGCAGCGCAGCTGGTTACGCACACTTCATGGCAAGAAATTAAAGATGGACTTAAGGCTACGTTCCTGACGCCGAAGACGGACCACGACAGACTGCAAAAAATCAACGCCATGAAGCAAGAAAAGGGCGAAACACCTGCACAGTTCCTGTGGAGAATGATAGGCAAATTTAAAGGCCTACAAAAGAAAAAAGATGAAGATGAGAGAGCCTATCTCATTGTCGAAAGAATGCAGCATCAACCCAGATTGCTGCTGTCACAAAACGTGCCGACAACCTTAGCACAGCTGATTAAAGATGTCCAGAAAATGCCAGCATACATTGTGCAAGGTGGGAAAAAGCAGGACATTCAGCAAACAAAGAACCAACAAGACCAATGGAAGCAAGGAGGTACTGCAAATGCCAACTTTAGAAGCAGGGATGGGCGTAGACCTAGCGTGGCACCATCAACTAACCAGAAAGCCGGAGGAACTGCTCCGCAGCACCGTCAAGTGACCGCGCCAACTGCAAGTATGCAGGCAGCAGGCAGGCAAGCAGAGGAAGTCAGGTCAAGTGCCTTAGAGCAATCTCAAGAAGGCGACCTTTCCAGCAGTGCAGCACCTGTGCCTGATCAGCAGCAGCCAAGCGAGTAAGACCGACGGCCGCGACAGCAGAGAACCAGAGGGCAGGATTGGAAGAAGGCAGCCAACTGTTGGAACTGCGGCCAGTTGGGGCATCTCAGATCGAGCTGCCAAAACCCTACCAAAGAAAGGCAACAGAGTTTCTTCTCTGGAACCGGAGCTACGGCACTGTACACCGTACCAATCAAGATGGGCAGATGGAGCAAGCTGGCAACACTAGACAGTGGATCCGGTGGATCTCACACGAGCAAAGCTTGGTTTCAAACCGCATACCCAGATCAAGATCTTCGGCGCTACACCGGCGAAGACTTCACCCTGGCTGACGGCTCGACTATCACACCAGCAGAAGTAGCCTACCTACCTTTCCAGCTTCAAGGAGAACATCTCAAGATGAGGTTTACGGTCTTTGACGACCTCGCTGACGACGTAATTTTGGAATTGGACTTCATGAGGAAGTTCCAACTCGCCAACGACGAGGCCTTCATGAAGAAGTTTCCACGAAACATCTTTTCGCTGTCAAGCCAAGCCACTGATCCCAAGAAAAGTAAAAAGAATAGCATCTGGCGAATGGCGGAGGATCCCTCCCGCATGATCACCAACACTTTCAACCAGATGGACGAAGATCAATTCCAAGAACCGGAGGAGCTGATCAAGAACCACCAGGCGGTCTTTCCTGGCAAGCCAGGCCTCACCTCAATCAGGCAACACAAAATCGAATTCAAAGGCGAGCCATGCCCAAAAATCGCAAAAACGTACCCCTTGTCGAGAAAACAACGGGAGGAAGTCGACCGAATGGTAAACGAGCTTCTGGCCACTGATAAGATCGAGGAGACTGAGTCGGAATGGGGTTCCCCCATATTCCTCAAACAGAAGAAGAATGGAGGTGGTTGGCGCACCATCGTCAACTACATCGAACTGAATTCCCAGACGAAAGGAGACCCCTTCCCGCCACCACGACAGGAAGAAATCTTCCACTTTCTTGCAGGGAAGAAATACGTGTCAGTCCTTGACGGCGAGTCGGGCTTTCACCAAATCCCGCTCCACCCTGACTCAAGGGACTGCACGACTTTCGTCACCCCAAGAGGCACATACAGGTGGAAAGTATTGCCTTTCGGCCTTAAAACAGCCACGGCAGAGTTCCAAAGGACCATGAACATAGTCCTCAATGGCCTAATCGGAACTGACTGCGTAGTCTTTGTGGATGACATCGTCATTGCCTCTGAGACTTGGGCAGAGCATGTGCAGGCTATCAAGAGGGTCCTCCAGCGCCTGATGAAGCACGGGCTTACACTAAAACGGAAGAAGTGCCACTTCTGCTTGCCCATCATGAAGATCTTAGGACATGAGGTGTCTGCTGAAGGTATCAGAGTCTGCGAGTCGACGGTCTCAGCCTTGCGTGACTTTCCAGTGCCAAACACCAGAAGACGACTGCAACAATTCCTAGGTCTTTCCAATTACTTTCGCCGTTTCATCAGGGAGTATGCGGAGACCACCAAAGTCTTCCATAGCCTTCTAAAGAAAGAAAATCTCTTCAAATGGAAAGAAGAGCACAATAAAGCCTTCGATGACATCAAATCGAAGCTGCTGGGTTCAAAGTTCCTGCAAATTCCGGACTTCGACCACCCATTCCAAATTGAGACGGATGCCAGCGACGAAGGCATTGGAGGAATGATCTCCCAGGTCATCGGCAAGGAGCAGAGGACAATTGAATTCTTCAGCAGGACCCTCAAAGACCGTGAAACTCGATATACCACCTTTGAAAAAGAAGCCTTAGCCGCCGTGGAAGCTGTAGAACGGTGGAGGCACTATATCGATGGCAATCATTTCACCCTCATCACAGACAACGATGCGTTAAAATGGGTCTTGTCCAACAAGAAGAATACTGGTAGGACAGGACGTTGGGCAGTGAAAATCCAAGCATATGATTTCACCGTAATCCATAGAGCCGGAAAGCTCAACGTTGTGGCAGACGCCCTGTCACGGAACCCTCCGCTGATCCTCTACCTCAGACATCAAGACAGAGTGCCAATCACGGACAAGCTCCAAGTTCGCCAAGCTCAAGAGAATGACGCCTTTGCGATCAGGGTGTGGAGGATTCATTCTGACCTTTCCGCAGCCAAGAAGACAGAGACCCCCGCCTTCATCAAAAAAGCCACTGAAGACTTCATCTTCGACGAGGGGATCCTCTTCTACATAGATCCCGTCGCACCAGAAAGGAACAGCCAAAGGTCCAGATGGCGGATCTACGTGCCCGAAGTGATGCTCCACGAGAACCACGACCATCGCCAAGCAGATCACTTAGGAGTCACAAAGACTCTAGCAAGGCTGCGGCAAGTGGGGTATTGGCCGAAGATTTTCAAAGACACCAAGAACTATGTCCGGTCATGCCCTGTCTGTCAATGGTGAAGCATGCCCAAACCAAGGCAGCGGGCTTGATGCAGCCAGTCATCCCCGATCACCCAAACCACATCATGGTGATCGACTATGTGGGACCCCTGCCGACCACGACCTTCAACAACAAGTATGTACTTTCCGTAGTCGATTATTTCACCAAATGGGTGTGGCTTATCCCAACTCGCAACGCCACGGCAAGAGCAGCGACGGCGAAGTTCACCCAACACGTGTTGTGCGACGTCGGTGGACCTGAGTAACTGATCTCGGACAACGGGGCGGCATTCACTGGCAAGGAATTCGAGACCATGCTGCAGGAGAATGGAATAAAGCATTCCAAAACTACACCGTACCACCCCCAAAGCAACGCAACGGAGAGGGTTCACCGTACCTTAAAGGCATGCATCCGCACGTTCGCCACAGAACGACAAAGCGGATGGGGACCGTTGTTGCCATGCCTCCAGTGGGCAATAAGAACAACCCCTCACGTATCAACGGGCGAAACCCCGTATTACCTCATGAAGAGACCGACCCAAGAACCCGACTCCAAGCACTTCTGCTGCCGCCAGTGCAAACAGGTCTTAGCCTTAAGGAGTACGCAGAATAGCACAAGGAGGAGATGTAAAAGGCCTATGACTTAGCCAGAGCTCACCTAGCCGAAGCTGCAAGATCAGCAAAGACTCACTATGACAAGCAGCATCAGCCCGTGGAATACAAGACAAACCAACTTGTAAAGGTGAAAAACCATGTAAAGTCCGACGCCAGCAAGGGTTTCACAAAGAAACTCGCACCTATAAAACAGGGGACCATACAGGGTGATCAGAAAAACATCTGACGTCAAATACGTGCTGCGTTCCACACTCGACCACTCAGACGTGAAGACGTATAACATCGCAGAGATGCAGCCGTTCTTCGACCCAGACACGATGGACCACTGGGGAGCAATGGAACAACCTGGCACAATTCGCCACCCAGCAGATGACGAGAATCCCGACAACAACAAGGATTCAGAATCGGATGATGACAGAGGCTCGGACGAGGAGCAGCTGAGTGAAGAATCTAAGGCAGAAGCTCCCAACGAGCAAGCTGACGAAAGCGTAGATCAAAACGCGGCAGATCATGACAGCCAATCGAACGGCAGCGACGAAAACCAGGAAGAAGACAACGCAAACCAAGGCAGGGCCAGGAGGACGGTTCGCCCCCCCCCCCCCAGCCAGGTATAGGCTTGACCTCATGAAGCCCAAAAGTCTCTCAGGCCGACCAAGCTTCCCGTTCAACTGTCACGTAAAGGTGAGGCTGCCACCATCAAAGGTTCCACCGAAGGGCAGACTCCGCGAACTGCAATCAGACTTTGAGGGACCATTCCGCATCCTGGATGAAAACCCAAAAGGAACTTACAGGCTCTAGCACGTAAGAAAACTCGAGGACATTAGAACTGTGTGAACGAGGAATTTATCGCATCCCTTGACGCTACATGGTGCATCAGCATGAGGCATGAACCCCCAAGATGGCCTCAAGACCAACACCTATTTGAAGACGATTACCCTCGACTGTTTCTCGACGAAGAGGAGCAACCCTCCTCAGTGACCGATGTAATTGCCCAAAACCCCATCGCAGGGTTGTCCACCATCTAGTGGAAGGGCATGAGAAACTAGCAAGTAATGAACGACAAGCGCTAGGTCATGAGTGACAATCTGTAAGAATGGTGTTGGCAAACTGAGGTAACTGTGAAAAGAAGATGTAGCACGAGGAGAATGCGAAGGTGTGACATCCTAAAGTTGAAACCCCTTTCGAAAGCGAATGATCATGCGGAGGGAAACGTGTCCAAGTAGAAGTATTGACGATGGTGCAACCGCCAAGCCCTGGCCAATCAAAATGAACCATCGTTAGTCACCGCACCCTTCCAGAACCGGCCGGTGGTCGCAGACACAGGCCCGACAGATGGATCCACGTAAACAGCAGCAGCAGATGTGCATCAACATGCAGCAGAAACCGACGTGAAACCAACGCCAGGAAGCAGTGTCAATCAAGTGTGCCAAGAAAGTGCTACAGTGGACTAAGCCGCACTAAGACCTGTCTTGGGCGCATAACACCAGAACTAAGCCGTACCAAGGTAACCCCTTGGGAGCACAAACCACTTTAGGATTCTCCTAAACAGACTAAGTCGCACCGATGTAGCACTCGGGCGCACAACACACCACTGGTGCCAAGTGGACTAAGCCGGATCAGGTTCAACCCTGACCGCATCAAAACTCTTTGCGCCAATTGTACTTCATTTTTTTTTATTCCCAAAAACTTTCCATAGGAACTATATCTTCGGACATTTTTTTTTTTTACTAATTCAACCATTATCACCTGTTTACCTCGCTCGTTGAAATTTTCGAAAAAAGTATATTGTAATCACATTATGTATTTCCAAACCCTGCACGCACCTCCGCGTTGGGAGGGGGGGGGAACTGTGAGGATGCACTCTGCCACGAGCCATGACAGGCCAACCGAGCACATCCTCACAGGGCGATCGCAGCGACCTCACGCAACGAGGTCAAGCGCGCGCGTAATATACACACACTTGTCAACCTAGCGAGACAAGAGCAACAGGTGCACGATGGGTTAAGTGTACGATGACAGAAGTAAATAATGTTAGAAATCCCCCAACTGTAAGTTTGTGTTCTTCCTGAGAAGCACTCTCACATCATAACATCCTATACAAGTAGAGTGTGCAGCTGCACGCGAAGATGCTGGCGCCATCTAGGAAACCAGCAGTGAACTTAAAGAATAACTAAAGTTATGCTTCGACAGGTAATCGCTAAAAATAAAAGGACGTTTGAAGCACAACACACTATTTGACAAATATGCAAACGTTAAAATACAACACATTAAAACAATAAGTAACACAGCGTTTAACCATACGAATACGTAGCACTACGTGGAAGGTGATCATAGCTAGCCATGGTATAAAGAACATTCAAGCTACAAATAGAGTTATGTGCAGCACAATTGCTTAGAATGTGGTCCAACCATGACGTACTCGAGGGCAACAAGCTGACGTAGGTAAAACTATCAGTATTCAGCAATAAGAACTCAGTATTCAGAACTATTACAGTTTACTGTGATTTTCTCTTCTTGTTCTGTGTTTTTGTATTTTTTTTGTGCTGTTGTATATCCTCAACTGGATGAAATAAAGTTTATTATTATTATTATAATAAGGCATCAGTTAGTGTTACAAAGAAAGGTTAAGGCTAGAGCATGAACGAGAAACACAGAAAATTCACGAAGAGCTTGAATTAAAAATGCTTCTAGAAAAAGAGAAATTGCAAAGAGAATTTGAGTTAGAAAATAAGAGACTAGAATTCGAAAGGGAGAAATTAGCAGCTGAGGAGAGAATTAAATTAGCTGATGCTAGTGCAGCTAGGACTCCCAGTGAAAATGCTAGAAATCCAGTAATATTATTAGTGCAGAGTCTAGAGACAAAATGGATATGACACGTCACATGCAACCATTTAAAGACTGATGATATTTTGCTCTTTTTAACAACTTTCACCCGAATTTGTGAACGGTTGAATTTTCCAGAATATACTTGGTCATTGAGGTTGTTGTCTTTATTGAGTGGCACAGCTAGAGAAGTTGTAACTAGGCTACCTAATGTAGACTTTAATGATTTTAACAAGGTGAAGCAGCAACTCTTACAAAGGTTTCAGCTTACATCTGAGTCTCTTCACACCAAATTTCGAAATGCAAGTAAAACTCACAAGCAATTTTATAATGATTTTGCATACATGATCCAAACATATTACTCAGAGTGGATTAGAACAGCAAAGTGTGGTACGGATTTCAATAAGTTGGTTGAGCTTATACTAATTGAACAGTTTTTAAATAAAGTACCAAATGAGTTAAAACTGTGGTTAGTGGATAAAGGGGATTTAGAAAACCTAGTGCAGGTTGCTACTTTAGCTGATGAATGGATGGCTAGGCGTCAGAGTGGTACCCAAAATAACCATAGTACTGAAGGTAATAGTGACCAAAATTCCAAGGGAAATGGGAATAGGCCATACTATAGGAAATTTAACTATTACAAGGGTAATAATGGTAATAGTGGTAACAGTAACACAAATCCAGGGTCAAACAATGGAACAGTGGACCATGGGCAGGCAAATAATGCTAATAGTAGTAATGGGAATGTGGATAAGAATGGGAATGGACAGCAGAATGCTAAAAATGCAATTGCTTCAAGTAATGGGCAAAGTGCAAATGGGGATGGAGGTCAACATGGTTTTAGAAATACAAATGGTAATTCTAAGCAGTTTGAGGCTAAACGATCGTGTTTTGAGTGTGGTGATTTTTCTCATCTCGTCAAATATTGCCCAAGTAAACGTAGTACAGCTTCTGTAAATTTATGCATGACCCGTGGTAAACGTTTCTGAATTGGACCATAACATAATAGCAGGTTATGATTTGGAATTTAAAGAGTTTTGAAAGACACTGGTGCAACACTAAATGTTTTTGCTAGCAAATTGGCAGACCCAGCAAATCTAATGGGGGAATTCATTCAGTTGAGTACAGTATTATTCCCCACTCCAGCAGAATTACCAGTAGCAGTTATGGAGATAGGATCCCCAAGTGGTAAAGTAAAAGTTAGGGCAGCAGTTTCACCCTATTTTCCAGGAAATTTTGATTGTATTTTAACTGACAAAACAATTCATGGCATTCAGAACAAGAATGATGAAGAGCAGTCAGAATTGTGTAATGTTATTACTAGGGCACAGGCCAAACAACTTCATGAAGGTAGGCTAAGGGAAGAGGGTACAATGGAAGGTATAAAACATAAGCTTGAAAATGTGGCTAGGGGGACGCAGGAAAGTAGCAGTAGGCTAGTAGATTCTTCTGAAGTTAAGGTTAAAGTAAAATCTGTAGGTAAGGATCCAGATTTAACTAAGCCAGGGGCCAAAGCCAAAGTAAATGTAGATGGTGCAGCTAAGATTAGCAGTGTGCTATCACCCTTGACTGCAGATTATACCAGTTTAGTTAGGACATCCACAGTGGAGTTAATTGAAGCTCAGAAAAATGATGAGAGCTTAGAAGGATGTTGGAAGGCAGTTCTGGGGAGTAAAAATCCTTCAAAAGAATTTTTTATAAGGAAGGGAATATTGTACAGATAGTGGGAACAGCGCATTACGGACTGTGTTTTTGAACAGATGGTTATACCAGTTAAGTACAAAAATCAGATAATTGATGTGGCTCATTCAAATGGGTGGTTGGGACACCTAGGTAAAAAGAAAACTTTGGCACGAATTCAGCAGCACTTTTACTGGCCTGGGATGTGTAAACAAGTTGAACAGGCGGTCAAACAATGTGATACATGTCAGCGCATAGGCAAAACTCGTGTTGTAACTAAAGTGCCATTGGTAAAGGTTCCAATAATAAGTACACCGTTCAAACGCTTAATAATTGATGTGGTAGGACCAATGAAACCAACACAGCAAGGGTTCAGGTATATTCTAACAATGTTATGCCCTGCGACAAAATTTCCAGAAGCAGTAGCTTTAAAGGCAGCTAACTCTGAAACAATTGTCGATGAACTTTTAAAAGTTTTTTGTCGAATAGGCTATCTGGTAAAGATCCAGTCAGACCAAGGCAGCATTTTTTTTCACAACTGACAATTTATTTCCTAGAGAAATGTGGGATTGAGATTGTGCATAGTTCTCCTCATAGGCCTCAGTCAAACTCTGTAGAACGAGTTCACAGGAATTTAAAA
>JAHWFP010217037.1:0-10414 GCA_023313725.1 Lithobius niger | reverse complement strand
TTTATATATTTATTTAATAACTATAAATTGGTCAAGTTTATGCTGGTTTAGTGTACCATGGGCTGGGTTCATAAGATGCACGGTGAGACAGTCTTCCACAGATTCTGTTGCCAGCTGCTGTACATTTGTTTTGCAATTTTTTTGTTTTGCCATCTTAGTAAACACATTTAACTTAAAAGATTACAGAAAGTCTGTGGCATTGCCGTCGTGAATAATGCCTGTGCATTTATCAGTAGTATTAAAAATGTTTTTCAGTAGTTTTAATAAGAAGCTAGTAGTAGTTAATGACCAAATTTCTCACATGGAGGCTTGGCAAAGTGATGACTCCAGTAGAGATCTGAAAGCACTTCTGTATTCTGACGAAGCTTTGGGCTTGTCACATTTCTGGTAACTTAAGATTTAATTATTTTTTTTAAAGATTTTACTTTATAAAAAAGGTGTGCCTTAGATTTGCGCAAATACTGTATAGAACAAAAGATAAGCTTCAATAAAGGTAAATTTAAAATTTTGGCTGTAAGTCCTTGTTTACTACTGCCTTGCACTAAGCTTTGTACCAGACCATTCAGATCAGATGTCATTGTTTCTCTTGTCCCTGTGAAATATAACTTGTAAAAAATTAAGGTAGGTTTGACTGAATGTAACAAAATTGAGTCGAACAGGAAAGCCGACGTGGAATGTAGAAGTTTTAACACTGTCTGTTGTGTTTCAGGCGTTGTTCCGAGCCCTAGGGCTGAATGACAATGACTTCAAGTTCGGTTTGACCAAAGTCTTCTTTCGGCCGGGCAAGTTTGCGGAGTTTGATCAGATTATGAAATCTGACCCAGAGAACTTGGCAATGCTAATCAGCCGTGTCCGGAAATGGCTGATAGGTTCACGATGGAAAAAGGCCCAGTGGTGCGCTCTTTCTGTCATCAAATGTGAGCAACGAGTTAATGTTAACTAAGCTTACCGAACCTTTGGGATTTTTCTGTTTATTAATATAATTTATGTGGGTGTTTTGGGATTGCAGTAAAATACAAGATTCTGTATCGACGTGCCAATTTGGTTGTAATTCAGAAGAATATTCGTATGTGGCTTGCCCAACGAAAGTATCGTCACAGGTATGTTGCGGAATATTTTAAAATCATTCCGTGTAAGATCTTTGTTCGAAGCTGGACAAGTTTATGGTTTCTATTGTGTTCAAATTATAATGGTGGTGGATAAAAGTGAGGAAATTTGACATAAAATAGGATTAAAGAGCAGGAAATTTCAAATGAAAGCCAAACAAGGAGGAATTAAGTTGTAAAAATTGTGTTTCCGTGGAATGCTAACTGCAACTAAGGAAATTACTAAGGTGCCTTTCTTCCAAACCAGGGGTGTGCGAGTAGAGCAATTTTAATTCGAATTGAGCCAAGTCGAGTTTGCAACAGAAGAGTAAGAGTACCTAACAAAGTTTGAGTATTTACTGAACAAAATTCGTGTGCAAGTTTCTTTTTAATTTGCTGTGATAATAACAACTAAAATGTTGCTTAATGTATTATCTGGGTCAAATGGTGTTCTTGATCTGAGGCTATAACTTAAAAACCATTAGAGTTAATGGCTTTTAATTTATACCACTGGAAAGCTCTCGTCGAGACGATGAATATGGTATATTGGAATGTCGAAATCTGTAAACAATTGGTGAAGTTATCACATTTTCATTGGATTCGAGTTTTTCGATTATGGATGCAAGCAGCGAGCCGAGTTCAAGCTCAAGTTGCTCGAATTTTTCGAGTATCGCACATCCTTACTCCAAACAATTACTTCCAAAAAAAAAGAAGAAAACCCATGACTGAAATCTCCACAGCAGCAATTACGTGTATTTTTGTGATTTTCCATGCAATAAAATTCAATAGGACCTGTATTATGCAACTCCCAATTATACACAAACCTTGATTATCGGAACACCCCTTCTCAATGAAATTTCAACAGATTTGACTGTTTTCAGACAAGAATGATGAACAAGCTCTGTTCTATCACCGTTTTTGGACGCATTTAATCCAAATGCTTTTCTCATCCTCTCACAAAATTAAAGTACAGTTTCCAAACACAAAATTGAACTTAAAAATTTGGCAGGTTCTCTTGACTACGAACAATGTAGTGCTCCAAAAATTGGTTCTCATACAGAGAGTTACTAATGCAGGAAGTTCGTTTACAGCGAACTGCTTGTGAAGTGATTTCAAATTTACACGCTTTACACAGTGCAAAAATGTGAAACATAAACTTGAACTATATCTGCATTTTGGTAGTACTGTGAGGACAGGGTGCATAAACTGTAGTTTTACATTGTTCAGTGAAAAAAGTTTCGATCCGTGATGGAGATTTGCATTTTTCCTCGCTGATAGATTCATTAATTTCTAATTCGATACAATGTTTTTTAACTGGTTCCTTGTTGGGATGTATTTTAGCAAGTGAAAAGACAACACTGGAAATCGGATTCTTGATACGGAACCATTCCTTATGCAGAGGTTCATTATAGCGAGAGTCTACTGTAAAAGTGTGATTTCTTTGTTTTTGGGTGTAAATTCAATTGTGCGAACTAAAGTAAGAACTAAGATTTACCACAGTCATCCCTCGCAATGTTCCAAATTACCCTTTTCAATGGCAAACGTCTGCAGTCAAAATTTAAGGCTGTAGCAAGCTTCACTGGCATAAAAAAGATGGGTTGCTTATTCTCGTCATAAATTGCACACCACATTATAGACTGACTGACTATACAAAAATGTATTTTACTTTTGTATTAGCTTTTACTACATTTTACACGTTGAAAAAGACTGAAACTGATATACATCCACAAATTACTCGTATTTGGAACTTCTATGAAAATTTTAGTGTGCTCGATTTTTTTTACACCCTCACTAGATGAGCTACATGCTTCAGTTGTTTTTTTCACCTTTCGTTCAAGGCAGTATGAATTTTCAAAAATCCATCCTTTTCATTTAAGAACAAAACGTTGGAAGAGTTTTTAATTGTCAGCTTTCACATCACGGCACCCACTTCACAATATTTTCCCCCTATTCAGATATTGGTAGTCAACTTTAGAAGGCTATTATTTTTTCTAGATACCTTGGATTGATTAAGATCAAGACGATGAAAGAAGCTCTCCATAAAATGGCAAACATTGTCAATCAGCTCAAAAAAGACAAGCAACAATCCGCAGCGCAAGTTCAGCAACTGGAGAAAAGTCTAGACGAGCTTGCACGTACGATAAAGGTATTTGAAAGATTAAGTTGTTTTCTTTGCTCTTTCTGTAGTAAGGCTGGGTTTTTAGTTCATAATTTGTTATTCTACGACCATTTAGCTTCGTTACATATTTTAAATCTTTGGGGGCCAATTTGGTTTGGCGATTTCATTTGCTGAACCAAATGTTTTGCTCACATCGTGACAAAGGTTCAGTTAGTAAGGTTGTTCTGATATTAGTAATTGGCCTAGCGAGCTATTCTTGACCCAATTTCGATTTTGTCTGTGTCTTTGTGGGTTTAGGAAATGACGATGACTGTAGTTTTGTTCTAACTTGGCTGAAGTTTTATAAGCGCAACTTTGGCTTACAAGAAAGTACAACTTTGCTGGGAAAGTGAATGTTCCATTTTGGCGTATTCATATCATAGTAATACTGGTAGTACTATTTCATAGAATAGTGTTTGTGACTCTAATCTAGGCCATAATATAAGATTCTTTTGAAAACCACTTAGCCAACCCTGAATTTAATGTTGAGAGAAGTGCCCCCATTTCGGAAGGTACTGAAATGCCCTGGTCGGGCGATATTTTAGTCTCGTTTGTGAAGTCGACCACATTCTGGAAATTCCTTTGATTCTTCCGAGTTCCTGAGTGGTATGGATGTTATTGCTGGCTATGGACAATATTTTGGAATACAAACCTCCTTGTCGATAAGATTATAAGGGCCAAGATCAGGATCTCTCTCCCCCCGGCCCGGAAAAAAAAATGTTTTATTTGCAAACTTGGGGAGAAGCGTGTTTTGGTCTTACCTGTTGCCAGAAAGAGGGGTTGACCTTGTGTTATTCTTTGACCTTGTGTTATTCTTTGTGTCAAATCTCCAGGTGGGCTACACTTTCTGTGTAAAGAGGAGAATAGGCTAGTATCGAGTGGATGTGGATAAGACCGGGTCGCACGTTCCACCTGTTAGCTTTACTGGTACATTGTAATTGTAAAAGGTGAATGATCATGGTCGAGTCTATTCTGGTAGCTTTTGGGGTACAAGCGTGATAACCATAGTAAAGCTGAGTTGCGTTTTGCATTAAATTGAAGTGCGTATTAAAAAATCAAGGACTATTTGGTAAAGCCGGTTTGCAATGTGTGAGACTGAAATTAATATCAATTTTTAATCTAGTCTGAACTTGATAACATACCGTAATGGTGAATTGCCATGGGCCGTTAAAATTAATTCGATAAAAACAGGGGGGAAGAGTCATAACAGTTATAATTCTGTTTTCGAATCTTACTTTTTTCCACGGAGGGCGTTTCGGGTTAACTCCATCACGGGAAAATCTGTGTTTATGCGATCATTCAGGTACGTGGTCTGGGTTCAGTCTAGCATTAACGCAATGCCTTTATTCTGATTTGTTCACTTTGTTAGTTGATTTATTTTGCTTTATTTATGAAGCAGTTAATTTTGCTGCAGCAAGATGAAAAGCCACGATTTAGGGGAAACATGATTTCCTTAGATGTATGAAGTTTTTAGCCAATTTCTAGTAGAAAAATTATGATTTAAAAAAGGGGGAAAGGGGGGGGGGGCTGTAACTACGTTATTTAATCATTTCTGAATCTAAAGCATTTTTTAACAAAAACCGGTAAACGGTGATTACAGTGGTTTTGCAAAGACATTTCAAGAAACAAAATCACACCTGAATCACCAGGTGAGACCAAAAGGAGACTTGAACTGCGCGTTGATGAACACGTGGGGGCCACCCGCCGTGGGGCGAAGCTCAATGGCATAGCCCAACGCCACAAAAAGAACGGATACTCCATAGCTTGGCATGAAATCTAACACAAAACATGGCCCTCCCCATCTTCGGGGTTTGAAGTCTTTTGCTATAAAACGCTTCTCCTGACGACAAGTCCCTCTCATGAACCTCACGGGACCATCTTACAACCGTATTGGGGGCTTGGTGCACCATCAGCTCACAGCCGAGTTTGACAAAAAGTGGAATCTCCTTGGAAGCGAAGATGTATAGATCAGTGGTCTTCTTCTCCACGCGCGTCCTTTCGAATTTTTGTTTATGGATGGTGATGTGAGAACTTATTTTTGTGTTGTGCGTGTATTTCTGAAGAAGGAGAAAGGTATTTTCTCCGAAAATTGAAGTAGAACTGTGAACTGTGTTCTTCCTGGTGGTGCAGGTGTGATTTTGTTTCTTGAAATATCTAAAGCATTTTAGGGGATTGGACTGTAGCTTTGCCAGGAAAAATGGGCCATTTGTGGTAGTTACCATTTTTTGACTACGTCTGTGCTAACCTATAATTTGTTTTAATTGAAGAGTTGCGGAAGGTTCCTCTAATTGATCAGTGGTCTATCTTAAGTATTGTACTTCCTTCATAATAGGTACGATAACGAGCCAGGCTCCTTCAGTAAGCTTTGAAGGCATAGCTTTACCTGAAGTTAGTCTATTTAAGACTGTAGTGCTACCAAGGTTCCTTAATTCACTGATTCTGTTGACCTTGCGTCATTGCACGATGGTCATGTTGTGGGCGCAAGCGCTTGTTTTTTCAGTACTTGATATAATGATGTGGCGTATATATTACAAGGTTGACCTTTGAAAATACGGGGTCAGGGAGGCTCGGTGGTTAGCATGACAATCTCTTATACCAAACGTTCTGGGTTCATTCCTTGCCTCTGCCTTCCTTACTGGGGATTCAGTCCATTCAAACTCAAACCTACCTTGTCAGAAAAAGATGCAGATTTCTTCCTAATTCCTATATAGGCTTTACTTTTTTTTGGGTTGGTGGCGCGAATGAGATTGAAATCGCAAGTTGAATGGTGAATGAGGGTTTATTCTTGAAAATATTCCTTAGCTGGACCGCGCTGCAAGCCTGCAAGCAGCCTACTTGCCACTGGACTTCTCTCGTTTCTCTCTTTGCCGGAATGTGGTGTAAGACACTGGCGGAGCGGAGTTGGGTGGAAAGTGCGATATGAGGGTTACGTCATCCTCACATTTGTATTCTGATTGTACTGCGAGAGACAGTATGTATTAACATAACATGAAATGACACTAGTTTCACACTTGTTACAGAAACAAGTCCGTTTTTTTGCTTGTTAAATTACTCCCTGCAAGGTGTAACAAAAAATTGTATCCTGATAAAAATTATTGAAATTATTGCAATAATCGATAATATCTCGAAACAAATCTTAAGGCTGGATTAACCAATTTAATTTTGTTAATAATAAAAAAAATTAATCGTGATATTCGATATCTTGATAAAACAAATTTTGAGACTGGAATAATCATTTTAATTTTATTAATTAAAAAAAAATCTTGGGTGCAGCCTACACGGGGTTGCTTAGCCTACAAAAGTAAACAAAATGAAAATTAAAAAAAAGTCAACGAACATGAACAACACCAGCAAATGTACATTTACATAATGCTTGGCAGTTTGCTCGATAATTTGATGTGTTGGATAAAGTACGACATGGTAATCAACGAAAGTTTGTATCTCGATATTAGCGAATTATTGATTATCGTGCCACCCCTAGTACGTATGCTTTCATCCACAGAATATTCTGTACTAATGATCTCCAACAAGGGAGGCACAATCTGTCTAGCGATCTCCACTGGTACGACCAGCTTATTACAAGCGATTAACTGCCATTAAGGGCTAAATGTAGGTGCCTAACATTCAGTAGAATGGAGCAGATAGAAGCAGTAATTTATGCTTTTTTACTTGCTACTGATTAGGCGTAAACCCATTATCGTTGCTGGGGATAATTTAACCAGTTCAAAACGAGACTGGCTTCCAGTTTTGTCTGTTAAATTATCGCCAGCAAGGTGCCTTTATAAGTTCTGGAAAACACACACAACCACCACGCTGAACAGAACAAAGTCCTGTTGAATTTTCGGTGAAGTGTTCACCTTCTTCTTAAGTATTCAAACTACACTAAAAACATCCGAAAATTGCATGATGAAAGTTCGTAAATTCCAAATTACAAAAGCACTTGCATGCACGGCTGCATCACTGATTTGGATTTTTCGTCTGGATACCCTACTTAGCGTCAAGCTTGGCTGCAAGCATAGGTGCCACCAATCTGTCAATGCCGTCATGTGTCGGTCCCGTGATGTTCATTAATGGAAGTTTAAGTGTTGTGAATCGTTTAATCTAAGTGTTGCACGTGCTTTTGAAATTTGGAATTTACGAACTTTCATCATGTAGTTTTCGGATGTTTTTAGTGTAGTTTGAATACTTCTGAAGAAGGTGAACGGGTGTAGCACTTCACCGAAAATTCAAGAGGACTTTGTTCTGTTCAGCATGGTGGTTGTGAGTGTTTTTCAGAACTCGTGTAGTTTGTAGACTGTAGACGCCGGTTGCCAGTATTTTGTGATGGTGACTTTACTGTCATCCGCAGAGTATTCTCTACTGACGAGCTCAAACAAGGGTGAAACAATCTGTGTAGAGATCACGATGGATGAGAACAGCTTGATTTCATTGAAAAATGTGTTGGGTTATGCTTTGGTGTGCTTTTTCGTTGTCTGATGTACTCGATGTCATCAGTACAGCATTTCTTAAAGGTGTTCCTTTTGTAGAGCTATTTTTTATACAGAGGTTATTCGATATAAATGGATTTCCACCATCTAAACAAGGTAGCTAACTAAATAGATAAACATTATTCATTTTTCTCGCTAAAAAGATATTGTTTACTTGTGTGGTTAAATACTAGCAAGAAATTTCTTGTTCAGAGATTTGTTACATTGAGGCTTCATAATGTCGCATTCAGTGCCAATACCGAAGTATCTGACCAATAAATTTTCATATAACGCCTACAACCAGTTTCATTTTGTTTTTCTGTACCTTCTGCACTCCCCATCTCTTGCTTGGGACTGTCTTAGCCGTGTGCATTCCTTTTCTTATGTGCTAATGAAAGGTGTTGATTTGGATTATTTGCAGACAAAACCTCTAACACGAGATGAGATTGAGCAACGTTACTCGCATCTTGTGAAGACGATGGACGAGCAACTTGCTGGTCTCAAGTTGAAATTGGAGCAACAGAAGATAGCAGAAGAACAAGAGCGTTTGCGACGAATCCAAGAGGAAATGGAAAGAGAAAAACGGCTCAAGGCTGAGGAGGAGCGCAGGCAAATGGAAGAAGAAGAGAATCGGCGCAAGTAAGTAAAAATTAAGTGTTTTGTATGACGAAAAGGCTCGTAATGGTTGTTTTGGGCCAAGCCTACTCGGTAACCGAGAAAATTTTGGTATTGTGAACTTTCTCTGAATGGTGTGATAGATCTCAAATACAGATGGCCAAATTGAAGTTGTTAAACCTTGTATTATAGTCGTAATATTCTTGGCATTTTAAGACTTGTTCAAAGCAATACTTCAATTCTCCCGCGCACCATGTAGTCACAAAGAGTTATCAGTTCTTATCGGTCATACAGACTGTAATGCCCGTACTTCAGTCTCACAAGACACTAAGCAAAGTTCTTGCCACGATGCCCTTAGTTTTTATACCCTTCCATCAGACTCATTGACCCATCAGACCCACTGACTTTGCATCGCACCAAACCTATCGGCCGGGCCCCCCCCCCCGCGGGAGTTCCAAGTATTGTTGGCCAGGATTGGTAAAAGTCTTTGTAACCAAAAACTGGATTGGTTGGATTAGGGCATAGAAAAGCTGAAGGCCTCAGAGCCAGTGTCTAATCTTGTTAATCCTTGTTGTTGAGAAAATACCATGTCAGTGTAATGCAGAGTTGTCGTGATTATTCCACAAAAAACAAGGTTTAAGATTGGTCCAAATTGATGAAATACTTTTTTTTTTCTAAGCAATCGTGAGATGGAAACACCAATATAGTTTTCTGGTCCATTTTTTTTTTTTAGACATTTGTTAGATTTTGAGGATGGTCACCTTTTTTCATATGATTGGTATTTCTTATTAGTACTACAATATCTCCTAGCAAACCCACGGATTTATTTTATGTTCAGTTTGGCATTGTTGGATAATAACAATGTTTAAAACAATGTAAAACAATCAATTTGGTCATTTAGGGGTCCCTAGCCCCTGACCAACTTGACCAATTAGAAGAGGCCTTATGAAAATGGCACACTACCTGTAAAATGAGCTAAGAACCAGCTTTATTCAAAGTGTTACTAGTAGCCAGTAATTAGGTAAATATCAATGTTATTCACGGCATTTTTTCAACAAGAAAATTGTAAGCCGTTTCATTAATAGTGATTTTTACATTGTCAGGCCACCAAAGTCTCCCGATCAAACAAGTTTCAGCCTTTTCTGTCGCATTGTTATTTATCCTCTGATGGCTGAAAACAGCCACGCTACCTTAGCTGTAAAGACACAACGTGTCTAGTGGTCGCCATGCTCATATATATACTTTATGTGGATAGGTGTTATCGTTTATAATCTTGGCGGATGACACACTAGCGCGTGTCTTGATTCTTCTGCACAACAATAAAGTTGGAAATAAGAATATTGAAATAATGAAAAACCATTCTGAGCTCGTTGTTTAGCATTGTGAATACTACCAACCACTTACCACCATCTGTACAGTCAATTGACTATAAAAGCATTAAAAAAATCTCACTTTCCCTATATTTAAATGTTAACAGACGTATGATGGTTTATTTGTAGGAGGATGGAAATTGAAAACAGACGGAGGTTAGAAGAAGAAGCAAGAAAGATTCAGGAAGAAAAAGACAAAATAGCTGCTGTAAGCTAAACCTTTTGTAAATTGTATTTATCGTTGTGTGTGCCATGCTCTCTCTGACATGTGTGCGCTAGTCAGCTGTACCGTTAGTTCGCTAAAAGTTCATTAAGTGGTTCTCCACAGCACACACGTCGGTTTTTACTTAGTCCATGGAATGTTTTTTAAGCTGAATCTAAAAAATATTGAGGATCGTGCGTCAGTGCTTTCATCGAATAATTCCTCGATCTGACAACCATATTAGCCCGAGCTCCATTCGCATAACCGCTGCGGAACATATCTATAAGAGCCGTTCGTAGGCGTGTTTCAACTAAAAATTTGGATATAAAGAAAGACTTTTATTCAATGTGCAACATTTGCACTGAATGGGCTGAACCTGACATGAAAAAAAAAAAGAATTGTCACGGACCAATCCCATAAAAACTAAAATTGTACTCTGCAACAAAATGTAGGCTTTTTTTTTGTTTGTAATAAAAGCCATGGCTCGCATCTAAAAGAATTGCATTTTTTTTAGTAAC
>JAHWFP010217033.1:0-10594 GCA_023313725.1 Lithobius niger | reverse complement strand
TTCGCCATTCAGCCTTATATAAAAAAAATATTCATAACAAATCTCATTCTAATCTGTTCATACGTTTGGCCGTTATACTGCGGAATAAGGAGACGGGCGGGCGGGTATGAAAGTACCAGAAGGAAAGTCAAAAGGGGACCGCGGTTTTTAAATTTTTTTGCTCATAATCGGTCAACAAGTAAGGCCTACACAGATCTTAGAAAGAAAAACCACGGACTGGTGTAATCGTACACTTCTGTAACCTGTAATTAGGTCACCCCGGAGAGGCACTAATTTTTATCTTTTTATTACTTTGGTACCGTAACAATTTTATTAGCACGTCGAATTTTTTATTGTATTTTATCTATGGTATACTGATGACATTCGCATATAAAGACCGAAAATGTTACCCTTGATAATCGATAAACTGACTATTTCGACGCGATAATTGCTATTGTTGCTCACAGTTCGTGCTTCATATTCCTCCGTACGCATGCATTCAAAACCTACGATTTGTTTGTTTGCATGTTTGTACGTCTACTGCTCCAGAAGTAAGGCCACTACGAAGGTGAGAGTAGGGCTAAATGCGCTAACTTGCGCTAAAAATATGTATGGTATGCATGCGTGTTTGTACCTCTATACCGCCGGATATAAATCCGGAGGTGTAGAGGTACAAACACGCACACACACTCACTGTACGTGTTTAATTCTGCAGATATAGCAAAACTTGTACCTCGGCTCGAGACTGAATCATTGACCAGACGCTCGACTCGACTCGAAATGAAATTGCTGGTATCGCACAACCCTAAAGTGTGCGCAGCCTATCTTGAGTTCGCTGCAGAACGAAGACAGATTATCGATTGTACGATTTTGGTAGTAGAGTGCCTTGTTGATATCCAAAATGATTACAAAAACAATGGCGGCCGTCGATTAATGCCGCCCCCTCCAGGAAGATGTAGCCGCTCATAAAATACTTTCAGGACTCCAGATACGCCGCTTAAACAATATGTGTCTGTGTAGGTTTGCATGATCACGATTTTTAATCAGTTTCACGACGAATTTCAATAATACTTTAATATTTATTAATGGTCGAACACAACAGTGAAGTAACTATACACAGTGATTCATGAAGTGGTCAACTTGTGTAATGTGTATATGTTTCCTATCGTAAAAAGGTGGTTTTAATTATACAGCAACAGTGCACAAATTTCAGAGAGATTTTTTTTTTACAATAATTTCTTGTTACTTATTATTAGAGCACATTCTTTGTAAAATCACAAATAAATAAACAAGTTGCTCAATTTTCACAAACTCAAATGTAAGAGCAATGTACGGGAATATATATACAGGGGTACCAAGAGGAGGTCCCTCTTGGTGAAACTGTCCGTTTTCTTCACAGGAGTATTTTATTATGTACAGTTGCTAGATGTGTGAGAATAGGCTACAGTTGCCAAATTGGGCTTGTTTGTCATGAAATATTCTGTTTGTTCGTACGTTAGCAGCAAAATTTCGACACAAATTAAATATCAAATGTTTGGCAAGCTCTATACCTTCTATTCGGTAATCATTAAAAAGTAATACGCACTATGTGCCCCATTTCCTGCCTCCGAAAACTTTAAAACACCGGTTTCAAACAAATTGAGTCGTGCGTTATGACCTGATTGTTACTGAAAGCTGGTGTGGAACAATTTTATATCAATTGAGTCTAAATAAATCTACACTTATCTCAAAGATGGTCCTATATTTGAAAAGGTAATTTCTACCCAGTTTTACACTGTTATGTATTCTACGGACTGAGAGTTACTTTACCTCGTAATGCATGAATTTTCTAACATTCTTTAGTATACCTAATGTTTTTTTTAGTATGCATAATCACTCTTTGGTATGTATAACGTTCTTTGGTTCACTGTAAGGCCACGCATTTTAAATAAACACATAGCGTACACAACAATTTTAAATATTTTAGCGAAAAACATATAAAAGTGTTGTACAAATACCATTATTAGCTGAGAATAAAGCCTTTCAAAACGGTCTGGTACTGCAGGCGTGAAAGGTGTTTATAATCATAAAATACTACCGTTTAATCTGGAACAGTCACATAATGAAGTAAATATCTGAAATTAAACTGTAACGTTATTATTTAAAATCAGTGGTGTTTACTTTACAGCACGTGTTATGCAGCATTTAACTTTAAAAGCTACTTCCAAGTCACATACGTTGTTTAAAAAAAATTGTTCGCAGCGTACGGCACAAAAATTGTCGATTCAGGCAATGAGCCGCTTATTATTCTGTGTATAATCCTACTTAATGCTAACTTATCTTTTTTTTTAAATTTAATTTCTTTTGAGCCTTAAGTCAGCCGAAGCCATTTAATGGTCATATGGCTGAACCGGCTCAATTTTGAACATTACCAGACTTAAGAAGAAATATCTGGGAAAAGGAGGTGCCTACCAAGGAATTCGATCACCTCCGATCATCGTAGAGGCCGAAAGACTGTTCATAATTTGCCAGAATAGTTCCCATAGCCACTGAAGGAGCGTGGTAGCTTCTCACGCTACCCTGGCCGCAGTCATAAAACAAATCGTGGTCATAAAAAATTAATGAAAGGAGGAGTTTACATTATCGTAAGGACTTTAAAAAAAAATTATTACAAATTTGCATTGCCATACGCAGTTCACAACCGAAAATAATGCTATAACCAGATGTTTTTGATAGGAAAAGTATTGATAACACAGCCCCAATGGCTGCCACCAAGTTTCTCGTGTCGGGTTGCCCCAACTCAAATCTGGTTGTCCGTTGAACTCGGGTGATCTCTGTCCGGACCACAAACTTGGTCGCAGTCACTGGAGAACTCTGATATCACTTCTTTTGATGGCGAAAATTTGGTGGACCCCTTTATCCTTGTCGGGATTCGGTATGATACATTTTACGCCTGCAATTTTATAAAAATGCGACTGTTTCGAAATGCTTCTTCTCACCAATGCTTTTGGTTAAACACTTTTGTGTGTTTTCAGATAAAACATTTAAAACCATTGGTGTGTCTAAAATGTGAATATTTTAAAACATTTGTTTTTACCGTGCATACGCTTCGGTAAACGTAACATTCTTTAGCATGCACAACAAACATTCTTTGGGTAGTAAGAAAAACATTCTTTGGTATGCAAAAACAACCTTTGGTAAGTATTTCTTTGGTTGCCATAATTATACAGCAGTTTTATCTTTGGCCAGCATTCCTGTACACGACCTTCATGAGAATGTCTTTGCCAAGTTTGGTGTAAATAAACGAACTTTGATTTGTTATGTACAACAGCCCAGCTTCTCTAATTATAGTTTTCAATTTTATAAATTAATGAAGAATATCAATCGGGTTCAAAATTAACAACTCTGACAACTTTTGCTGCAAATGTTCACCAGTTTCTTTGGATATACGTGAAGAAGTCTGGATATGGCAGCACCTAACAGGAGATACTCCACCATTAATTTGGTTGTAATTCAACAACCTCGTTCAAGAAGAGGGCGTGCATTCTTTTAAGCAACGTCTGCACTCGGTGGAGAATGTCATCTTTGGCTTAAATCTTTGGCAGTTCGGTTGTATTTACCGGACTTGTCCGATGTGGCTTAAGTTACGCTGTCGAATGTCACACAACTTTCAACATCTAAATCAATCCCCAAACTGCGATGGAGAACATTAACTTTGAACTTTGGTATACAATCTCTGGATCTCCTTCAGACATCAAAGCATAACAGAAACTGCAAATGTGGGTGCCGTATTGAATTTGACGTTTGATCACAATCGTGCAGGTTCCTGAAGACGTCTACTGAACTACAACCAACGGTTTACACCTTTGAAGATCTTAGGAGTTTACCTCAACATCTTTAACACGCCTTTTCTCCAAAATCAAATTTCACCAATGTTAACAACAGTTTTTCGAAGACCATGGCTAAATTGAGTCATCTGTAGTCCACGACGACACGCACAGAATCGACTCCCCGATTTTATAGAAACATAAACAAACCAAATGAACAAGTATCCGTAGTCTGATAGCCATGCAGCTATTGACTGCAAGCCATGGTACTGAAATGCGCTAACAAGTTGGGGTAGTAATAAAAACCGGGTAAAGGTAGAGATGGATAGAGCACTGGCCTGACGAGATCTCCGGGACTGTACAGAAGTTGATCGTCTCTCATGAGGACTTTGACGGCGACCTTTCTGGCTGACGGAGGGGGCAGCATGTCTTGTTGCATTTGTTTTCTCTTGGTCTTATAGCGACGATTCTGGAACCAGATTTTCACTTGGGTTTCGGTGAGTTTGAGCGCCTGGGCCAGGTCGGCCCGCTCGGGACCACTCAGGTACCTTTGGTGGTTGAAACGCCTCTCCAACTCGAAGACCTGGGCGTGGGAAAAGGCGGCTCGAGAGCGTTTCTTCCGCGGTTTGTTGTTGCCGCACGGTGATGGGGACGAGGCCTTGGCTTCGTCTCCGTCGTGGCAATCGTCTTCTGAAATAAAATAAAAAAAGACAAAATTGAATATATTTGTGGTGGTAGGGATGGGTCGGTTTCATTTTGTTGACTTCGGTTTCGGTTTCGGTTTTCACGCACACAAAACCCGCGGTTTCGGTTTCGGTATCGGTTTTTGCCATCATCCACCCAAACCAGCTATTTCTAGTTTGTTTTCTTGTAAGATTAGTATTACTAGCTTCTACCTCATTCCTGCTTTCACTTTCAGCAGCGTCATAGACCATTGGCCTAGCTGTGGTACCATTTTTCTGTACTATTTTCTTTTTAATGACTGTCATTTATACGTACAAAATGATAATTATTTTTTAAAATATTAGGAAAACAGATCAATTTTTGATTTTTCGAACACCGTACAAAAAACCGACACAAAATCCGAATTGGTTTCGGTTTCGGTTTTCATTAAAAACCGAAAATTCGGTTTCGGTTACCGACCCATCCCTAGTGGGTGGGAAAAAAATTAAAATACAATGGTATAGAAAGAAACAGAACATGACGGAATAAAATGTGTAAACTGACATTTTTTTCCGAACGTTAATAAGGAACCGGTAATTATTTAAGGCCTAGAGGCAGGAAGCTTGAAGAAATCCTAAAACAGCCACATTTCCGATTACCTTCTCCCCTTTAAGATCCTGAAAAAAACCTTGACTTGCCCCTCCCTCTTATTCCAGGTCCAAAAATAATACGCCACCCAGCCTTAAAATTTAGATTTTCTTATGCCTACTGAGACTGCCTGAAAACGTAGATTATTTCCAGTATAGGCAAGTTAAATAAGTAGCAATCGATACCAACAATTTGCAAGTTGTATGAGAAACCTGCTTCGTTTTTGGAAAAGTTGATTTAAAAACGTTCTAATCAACATTTTAAGATGGTCGTGTTCGAATTTAAACCCCTTTGTACAGAGATGTACTGAATATTAGGTATGTACTTATTCGGTATTCGGCCTATTTGGTCAAAAATTGAATTGTTAATTATTCAGCCGAATATTGATTTTAGCTGAAGAAATATTCGGTATTCGGCCGAATACATATTTGACCAAATAATGATATACGGTATTCGGCCAAATAGTGTTCAGATTTGTTCTTGGCATTCGGCCGAATAATTTGACGTATAACTTTATGCAATTTTGTTAATGTGAGTAAGAACCTTAGCTAAGAATTTCGTGTTCGGCTTGTGAGGAATTGTCTTCTAAAGTTCCTAAAAGAAGGGAAAGGATTAGGAGCGATTGCCTGTTTTCAAGGCCTAATACGAAACTGTAAATTGTATGATGGGGAGGAGAGGTTTTGCAAAAGGCAAAATGTACGCTGTTTACCTGTACTTCCGTTTCGTCATGATTTTTCAATTCTTTGACGTAATTCTGACAGAGGTGAGGGTGAATGGTGAGGAGGCGTGTCTTTTTTTATCAAATTTTTGGTTACAGACCGTTTTTTTATTGCCGTCCTGAAACTGGGACGGCAGCGTGGCAGAGACTGTTAATATTAACACTCAATTTGTGCAAACCCCTACA
This sequence comes from Lithobius niger, assembly GCA_023313725.1. NCBI lineage: Eukaryota > Metazoa > Arthropoda > Chilopoda > Lithobiomorpha > Lithobiidae > Lithobius > Lithobius niger. The sequence goes on along the minus strand of JAHWFP010217033.1, from coordinate 4,594 downwards.
ATAATGCCGATTCTTCAAATTTAAACCTGCCACGCAAAACGTCACTTGCGGTAGTAAATCCGTGCGTTTGCAGTATTAATAAGACGAAGAAAATCTGCGTTTGCAAGGAGATACTGCCGTCCTCAAAATGAAAAGAAAGCCAGCAGAAAAAAACCAAACGGACCAGAAAACTACAGACTGGAGTATCCATCTCTTAATCGCTAAGATAAACAAATGTATTTCGTCAATGTGGACCAAAAAGATCTGATATCTACCCCAAAACAAAACTTGTTAAGGATTCCCGCCAAGCCTTCGGCTGTGTGATATCAAACGCCAAGCTCTTTCGCTTAGCTAATCTCACCCACCAAGACTTCAAACGTAAAATGAAATAATTGAAAATTGCGTAGTAAGCAGTTTTCATATATTTCATTTAACCTTCGAACTATTACTCGGTGAGATTAGCTTGGCGAAAGAGCTTGGCGTTTGATATCACGACTTCACACGGCCGAAGAGCTTGGCGGGAATCCTTAACAAGTTTTGTTTTGGGGCAGATTAAGACACAATTTTCTTGGGTGACATGAATGTTAACATTAAACATATGAACAATGTGGCTAACATCCATTTAGACAACTTCTGTGCCAGTAGATTTGTTTAATTTATGAATAAACACCATGAGCTTCTGCATGCAGAAAATCCTGCTTAAACCACATTTTTATTGGGTCTAACGCTTTACAACTAACATGGACTACTTAAGCTCTGTATTGCTGATCACTAGAGTGGTCTAAATAGAACAGCCTGAATCGAGGAAATGCGCGATCAGAATGTTGTCCCTACTGTCAACCATGCTCAATTTATTGAATGCCTGAGTAATGGCGACTAGACCTTTGCTTTAAGTGAAACTGTTGCAAATATTGCCATGTCTTCAATTGCGGATTCCTTGAAAATTAATTTAAAGAAAGCAACTTACATCAAATTATTTTCGGCAAAAAAATCAAGATAAACCAACCCATGGATGACCACTGCTGTTTTAAACTCAGTTCGGATCAAAGATAAATTATACAAAACTGTGGAAAAACGTCCTGAAAACTAGAGACAACACGAAAGAATGTTAGGAGAGAAACATCCATAAAAGGCTTATGATTTTGTGAAGCAATGGAGCAGAATTTCATGAGCCAAATGTTCAATGCTAAAAATAACGGTCGAAAAGAGTGGCAGATCCTTAATGAAATAACCGGATATTAAAAAAAAAAAAGATTCGAATCCTTCCCTAATGAACTTATCGTTAAAGAAGTTTCTTTAGATCCTGCTTTAAAAACTACATCAACGAATTTAACGACTTGTTTGCAGACATTGGGACTGAAGAATTTGGCAAAACCAACACGAGCCTAAAACGCCGTACAAATTTATGCCAGCTGCATTTAACTGATCTTGTTCGCTGCTCCAGTCACTGAAAACGAAATGTGTAATTTTAGTCGGCCTACCTCAATATTATTGCGTCTATTCTTGTTCACCTTTTTAATATCTCTACTTGAACTGGCTCATCCCCTCGTATTCTCAAGCATGTGGTGATCATTCCTGTTTTTTTAAGAAAGGCTGTACTAAAGACCTTAATAATATTAATAAACAAAACGGAACGTTAAATGTTTAGATTAGGCTTGGAGTAGGGTCTATAAAAGTTAAAGGAACACGGACAAGCTGTGACAGTCAAGGTGTAAAATTTTGTAAGAGGCTGGTAAGCATTATAAGCATTATAGACCCTTACTACCCGGTGGTTAGCTTATAGTTCTACTCTATTCGGACAGAACGTGTGTATGAACGGTTGTAACAGGTTTCCTTTGTTTAGAATATTGTTATGGAACTTTAAGAACACAATTTTCTTGTGTAGTTTGGCACTTTGTCTTTTGATGCTTTATAGAATTTTTTATTATATTTCGTAGATTTACGGTAGAGGATAACCATGCTCTGCTGCGAATACGCTGTTATGTTACTAAATCGAAAAATAATTTTTAACATAAAGCAAAGCAGGCAACGTATACCATACTGCCACTGGGTCATTACTTGGGTCATTGTTGGAGGATTTCCAGTTTTTCGTGAAAATGTATTTATTGCTGGCCGCCGGGTAGTAAGGGTCTGCTGCTTACCAGCCTCTTACAAAATTTCACACCTAGACCCCTACTGTCAAAGCTTGTCCGTGTTCTTCTAGGTTTTGACTTTTAGACCCCCTACTCTAAACATTTAACGTTCCGTTTTTGTTTATTAATTCGTGTTACTTTTAGAATTGCAGATAAACTGTAAAACAGTGCACTTGACGGTCAAAGTTGAGAGTTTAACACAGAGATCCTAGGCTGACCCTTACTATCGACAGTGTTAATAGAAACAAATCTTTTAATCTTAAGTGTATCTTCTTGCAGCTGGCGTTTGCTAATTGGCGTTGTTGCATAATAACAATATTTAAAACAATGTAAAACAATCAATCTGGTCGTTTAGAACTCCTAACCCCCGAACCACTTGACCAATTAGAAAAGGCCTTATGGAAAGGGTACATCTACGGAGCAATTCATGTAAAATGAGCTAAGAACCAGCTTTACAGGAGAAATGGTTTGACCTGTAGAGAGGGCAGACGAAAGGTAAATCCCAAGAACAAGAACAAGACCAAGAACAAGAAGTTGTGTATTTGGCCCCTTTCTGTATCTCGGGTTTGGCTCGACCGAATTTCACAATTTTTGGACTGCAGATTCCATATATGGTTTAAAGATGTTTACTTTTGACGGAGTTATAAGCTCTCAAAGTTGAGAGCTTATCGCCAGTGTTAATACAGACCCATCGCTTTGTTCTGTTTTTTTTTTTCTTAGCTGCTGGAAAGAGCCATGAAAAATAGGCTTGAAGAATTCTTTGGAACACATCATTAACTTCACCGGCACCAATACGGTTTTCGCAAAAATCGAAGCACAGAAGATACAATCTTGAAGGTCCTTGACCAAATTTATTATGCAATGGAAACTAACAATGTTTTCATTGATAATTTTAACACTATTAATGACGACCGTTTGACAAAAAAGATCGACCGTTATGGAATTAGAGGGCTTACAGATAAATGGTTCAGGGACTATCTGCATCAAACAGAACCCAAACTACTAAAATTGATAGTCACCTCAGTGAAAGTGATAACGTCACTACGGGAGTGCCTCAAGGCTTTGTCTTGGGACCTATACTTTTTCTAATTTACATTCATGACATTTATAACTCGAAAACATTTTCGAACATTACTTCACTTGCTGGCAATACGCCTCTACCTAACGATTGCAGCAAAAAAGTAAACAATGCAGCTGCTATAGTCTCAAACAGGACTAAATTTTTTTTTTTCACTTGCAAACAGTAATTGCAAGTGAAAAAAAAAATTTTGTCCTGTTTGAGACTATAGCAGCTGCATTGTTTATTTTTTTGTTGCAATCGTTAGGTAAGAGGCGTATCGCCAGCAAGTGAAGTAATGTTCGAAAATATTTTCGAGTTATAAACCTCACAACACCAAGCTGACATTGCCTAAATGACAGCTTGCAGCACAACTGACACGGTGTATATAATATGGCTGCCCACAGATCAGTAAAAAGAAGGAAGTTAAATACTTTGAGAGTCACTTTAGGCACTTCTCTAAACGAAGACCCAGATTAGTGATATTTCTACTAGGCTGTAACGCTCTTCCTTGCAAGGTGTGTCATGTATAAGAAAACTTGTTTCTGTGAGAATGCTCAAAATGCTGTATAATGCTGTTTTATGCTGCACTATGCTGTAAACCTTTCCACTCTGCACATTTCACAATATGCCGAATACATGCGTATATTTTTGCGTGTGGAAGTTTTCGGTTCATTTTTATTTTTGAGCAAAACTTTGGATTCAATTGTAAATAAAATCCGTCCGGGAGAGCAGTGAGATTAGGGCATCTAAGCCCGGGATCACGAACCGGGATCTATCACTGGGTCCCGTACGATTTTGGTTCCAAAAAAATCCCGAAATAAACCTTCTCAGTCCTTGGATTTTCGGTATTGAAATGGGCTAAATTCATATAAAACTTCGCCATTAAACCATTATTATACCATTGTTTTTAACGTTAAACTTAGGAAATTGAATAAACTAAGCTACGACTAAAAAAAAAGGAAATAAACAATGTAACAATTGCGCTGTTTCTTGCCCTAGTTTGCCAGCTCCTGCAAAAAAAAAAATGCAAACCTTACTCCGTTGTCGTATTTCCTTTTGCCCTAGCCTATTACGGAAAGTAGACCTATACTGTGGGTGTCTCAAAAGTTCGAACATCGCCGCAGTACCTTTTTTACATTACACGTATGGAAAATATGATTTTGGAAATGGTCAGCGACAAATGGAACGCACCTTGACGGAATTTACATTCCCGGGGCCCACCTGGACGACTCCCTGGGAAGAAACAGCTTCGGAGGGGGGTAGAGAAGTAAAGTCGAGTAGGTCATCTCCGCAAATCGTTTTGTATTTGGTACTCGCAAACCTAGATGGTTTTTGGGATCATTTTCACATTTTGTTTATTTTTCGTGAATTGGACGTGGACACAATTTCTTTGGCAATGTGGTTTAGATTTGTCGTCACAAGC
>JAHWFP010217025.1:0-11886 GCA_023313725.1 Lithobius niger | reverse complement strand
TGTAGCGGCGCTGCCTGTTCAATGGGTGCTTGAGACAGAACTGCTAGTCTGGTGTGTTTGCGGTTTCAGTCTTAACTTCGATAGTGTCCGTTTTTACTTTTGCGGAATAAAAACACTGCTCATTTCTACTCCAAGTTGGGGTAAAGATAGGCGTCCTGATTGAAGGTTACTATAAGCTAGACTAAGTTCAATGGTCGCTGCCACCAACGGTGGGACTGCTAATTTGTTTACTTTCTTAGGTTAAAAATAAGATGAATTTTCGTTATTTAAAAACCTCAAATTAGCGCTAAATCATAGTGAAACAAAACGGAGTTTTAAACTCTTGGTTTTATTTTATAAACATGTTTAAATAAACACTACATCGGTAACTAGTTGATTTTCTTTACAACAAGAAGGCTTTAAATAAAAAGCAGTACGGAATTTTACATTAAATATCCACAAGTGAACAAATACTTTAGTTCAGGACGATTTACAATTTCGACTAGAAATAGTTGGTTTCTGTTGAAGTCAATGGGACGTACATTAAATTACAACAGCTAGGTTTAGACAAGATGCATTATGCTAAAACCTTTCCCTCTCGAGTCGGGCTAGAATTACCAGGGTTCTACCATAAATAACGCTACGAGACCTGAAGAGTTTTGATTATTTAAGAATCAGCTTGCTTGGTGATTCTATAAATAAGAAACGAAAGTTTTTTAGAAAGGGAACAGACAAACCCACACGTTATGCTGGCCTGTTGTCAGGAATGCCGCTGGCTAAGTCCAACATAAATTTTACGACATTAAAGATAAAAGTAAGTTACGTTTTAAAGTTTAAAATTTAGAGTTACTTTTCCAAAAAAAATAAAAATTAAAATAACCGCTAGTTACCTAACCACTACCGTGCCCGGCATGGCAACATTCGGACCTTCGGAATCTCCATCCCAACTGTCGTAGTGACTCGTAGCTTCAATGTCGGAGCAAGTGCTGTCGATTGTTTACCGTGCGTTTGTTAAATACTAAAAGGCTGCCGCTGCGCGGACGTTCGAGGATGCGATTTTCTATTGTTTGGCTATTGACGTCAGCAGATTGACAGGAGGCGGGTCTGTTGCTGGGCAACAAGGCAAGCAAAAGTATTGGTCGTAGCAGCTACGTGATTGGCTTACTATTCAGGCCTGTGAGTGGTTGAGCAGGTAGGCCAAAGCTGAGCCCTGAGTGGCTGAAAAGAGGCAGTCAGAATCCGTTTGCACCGAAGACAATGGCAATCTCTACTGTACTAAATTCTCAAATGCATTGGATCAAGTAGAGCTATTGAAAAATCGTAGGAGTGGAAGTTTTGAACTCTTAATTGAAGGATGGTTTTCGTTCACCTGGATTTAATAAATTGACCAATTAATAGAAGGCAATTTTCGTGGTTTGCAGAAGGTAAAACGAGTTACTACTGTAGGATGGGAGATCTCTGAAAAAAAATACAAGATACACTGCTGTCCGCTAAATATTAAAGATAAAGCTAAGCCATGTTGTCCGAGCTAGGTAGGGCAAATGAAACAAATTTTATGCTGATAAAAGTTGTTATAAGCATAAGGGAAAAGATTAAATACGGTAGTTTAGTTAATGCTGAAATATAATTAAAATTCGTAGGGCGTTATTTAATTGTATCCACAAATAAATGGAGAAATGTAGTCAACCTTTTTATGAACACAGAGATCGTCACCGCTGTTTAGATAAAAACATTAAGTACGATGTTTACATGCATGATAAATGAAAGCATAGCAATTGGATGCTGACATTTGTGCCCCCTAAAACAGCACTAAACTACGTGGCTTTATGCCAAAGAATTATCCAAAGGTATTTACATTAAATACAAATTTGCGAAAAATGGCGGCTAGCGCTGCGTGCGTTACGGTAATTTTGGAGCGTTTTTGTTAACGTCATTGTGAATTAACGGTAATGAAATTTCGGGATCTGTTCCCGCAGAATGAAAGCTAAAGTAATGGGCTATTAAGCAAAACAAATTTCAGCCGAATTGGTCCATTTTTCACGGAGATACAGCATTTTTAATATTGAGGCTTCTAAGCGGCCCAAGCGAGGCCTTGTGCTACGTGAGCAAAATAAAAAAAGAGTGAAAAGCGAGTTTTCCAGCGGACTGCTTTTACAAAGGACATGGAGCTCCAGAACCCCCACTAGTGTTCGACTTTCACCAAGAAGGGCGACAACCACAGCAGAGACGTTTTGTGTAAATCACCGGACGTTCACGTGGCTCTACATCCAAGTCTACGATGGGAGGCTAGGACAGACGGACCACACAGCGATTGTGTATACTGAAAGGTTAGTGCACATAGGTTTGCTTTGGCCGCCAAGCCGAGTGTTTTGTTTCGTGTATTTTATGCATTTAATAATCCACCAGAGTGCTAGGGGTAAAGTGTATCTTGTGTTTAACCTACGGGTTGTTTAGAGAAACGGTTAAATTCGTGCTCTAGTTCAAACTTAAAAGTGTAATTATTTTGCGGCTGCAATTTAATTTTTAAAATTCACGTAAAACTAGTTTCTGCTTGAATTAACGTTAACGCTTCCAACATGGAAGAAGTACTAGATAGTATTCCTAACAAGGACCTCAAGAAGGCCTGTTTGAATCTTGGCCTAACTGTAAGTGAAGTAAGGCAAGAGTCCGTTAAAATTCTCACGGATGCATACGAAGACGAGAAGGTTTCATTAACAGATGTTTCCGACGCTCTAGAGAGCGCCATTGAAAAGCGTAACACCGCGATTCAAACAAAAAAAGAATTAGCTCTTAAAGAGAACGAGTTGTTTCTTAAAGCGGAAGAGTTAAAACTTAAAGCTTTAGAGCTAGCAGAGGCCGATAAAGCTCGCGCTCATGCCGCAGTAGAAGCCGACAAAATTCGTGCACACGAATTAATGTTAAAAGATACGGGGGCTCAAACTAGCGACGCCGCTAGAGTCTTTGAAATCCGTAAAATCGAGCGTGAACTAGAACTAGCCAATAAACAAATTGAGTTAGCAAAATTAAGAGTAGCTAGTGGTACTTCAAGTCCAGTATCGGATATGTCTAGTGTTAATTCCGGACCTAGAGCCGGAAAGGTTTCCGATGCCGTACGACTAGTGAATAATTGGGGTCCGAACTCGGAAATTAACTCCTATTTAAAAATATTTGAGAAAACCATGGAAACTCAACGTATTTTAAAGTCAGAATGGGTAGTCGGTTTACAACCTTTACTTGGGGAAATTTTGGTTAAAGTTTGTGACCAAATGAGTGCTGTAGATATGCACGATTACGATCTAGTCAAAATTAAATTACTAGAAAGGTTTGTCCAGACTAAAGAGTCAGTACAGGCAGAGTTTCGTAGTTTGGAAAAAAATCCCGAACAACTTTTCCACGAACATGCTTTCGATTTGGAAACGTTATTTTCTCGATGGTTGTCCCTAGCTGGTGTTAACCAGGATTTTGACCGGTTAGCTAATTTAGTGTTGTTAGAACAATTTACTAAATCGTGCCCGGTAGTACTCCGGAAGTGGTTGCCCGACCGAATCAAAACGGGGACGCTGCAAGAGGCAGCTAAATTGTGTGATGAATTCACAACACGCAACAAGCAAATTTCTGCTGACGTTGCTTCCAAAACAGGTAAAGTGCAAACTGTCGCACAGCCAGGTGGACAAGCTTCTAAAGCCCCATCTAACTTTCGTGGTGGTAACCGTAATCACCAACCCATAGCTAAACCGGCTGGTTCTATGGATGACAGACGGGAATCCCCAGTGGGAAATTCCTTCAGCAACAACAATGCTAGACATGCATTTGATCAGCCACGTCAACCTCGTGGAGAGGGCACGTGTTTTTTTTGTAAACGTCCCGGCCATATGATCCGAGATTGTCGGGCACGTGCAGCTCACATGGCGGCCAATCCCGAGTCAAAACCCGACTCCCAGTCTAGCTGTAATTTTATTCACAGTCAGCCCCCTGAACTTGTTTTGTCTAAACACATCCATGAGTGGAGTGTTAACGGTGCTAAATGTTTAGTGCTAAGAGACACTGGGTCAACCCACGATGTCATTTCCCGAAATTTGGTCAAACCTCATCAATTCACTGGTGAGTATACGCACTGTAGCAACGCTCTCACAGAGCAGACTACAGCTCACGCCATCGCAAAAATCGATGTGCAAACACCCTTTGGGCCTTTATCTACAGAGGCCTTAGTCTCAGATCACATGGGAGATCATTTCCAGATGCTCCTTGGTATTCCTTCCCAGACTGTTCTGGAAGGACGGGGATTAAAACCGTTACCCCCGTTTGCTAACGCAGTTACCCGGTCACAAACACGTAGTGAACAACAACTTCCGATTGTTAAACTTAATTATCGTGAAGCAGCATCCAGTAGTGATGACGGTACAGACAGTGACTCTGACCAGCGTGTGGTTACTCCACGAGCAGTAACAGAGGGTTTTATCAATCCTAGGGTAGATAGTCTTGATTCTGCTATTTTAGGGCCCCAAACAGAACAGTTTTCAAAATTGTTAAATATTGATAAACCCACGTTTGCCAAGTTACAACTTGAGTGTCCGACGTTGAAGCAATGTTGGAAAACTGCTGAACTCCCTGTCGAGCAGCAGGACGAAAACAAACAGTTTTTCGTTGATAGGGGATTGCTTTTTAGAAAGCCCTTTAGTACTTCCGGTAAGCCGTTAATAGAGAGACAGCTAGTGCTTCCGAAAGAGTGCCGAAATTTTGTCTTAGACACAGCGCATGCAAATGCATGGGCAGGCCATTTGGGTAGATCAAAAACAAAAGATCGTGTGTTGACAAATTTCTATTGGCCGCATTGTTTCACCGATATTGAACAATACGTGCAAACCTGTCTCACGTGCCAAAAGACTGGCAAAACGGGACACAAATTTGTTGCTCCCATGGTGCTCGTGCCCATGGATGGTGAGCCGTTCAACAGGTACATTATTGACATTGTTGGGCCCATCAAGCCTACTAGTAAGGCTGGGTATAAGTATATACTTTCATTGCTTGACCCTGCAACAAAATTCCCGGAAGCGGTTCCCCTTAAAGAGGCAAACAGCCAAAGTGTAGTTGATGCACTTTTGCAAATCTTTTCCCGACTAGGCTATCCAGGAGAGCTCCAGTCCGACCTGGGCTCACCCTTCGTCTCTGAACTCACCACGTTGTTTTTAGAAAAGTGTGGAATTAAATGTATCAATTCCAGCGTGAATCACCCCCAATCAAACAGCGTCGAACGCTTCCATCGCACACTCAAAGCTGTGTTGCGTGCAGTGTGCCATGAGCATCCTGAGGACTGGGAGAGGTGCTTACCAGGAGCAATGTTTGCTCTTCGAACTGCTCCACATGAGAGCACGGGCTTCACTCCAGCTGAGCTTGTTTACGGCCGCAACATCAAAGGCCCACTGGAGCTGGTTAAAAGCCAATGGATTGAGCCTAACGTTCATCCATCAGTTCTTGAATACATCTTGGACTTGCTCCAACGATTCAAGTATTCTCGTGAGCTTGCACTGGAAAACATGACTAAAAGTCAGGTTAAAAATAAAACCTATTACGACGCAAAGGCAGTAGAACGTAAGTTCAAGGAAGGAGACAAGGTTCTGGTCCTTAAGCCTTCCCGGGCCAATAAATTAGATATTTATTGGGATGGCCCATGTGAAGTATTGAAACGATTGTCCGGTACAAACTATCTTATCAAGAAGTCGTTTGGTGTTCATAAAGAAACCATTTATCATGTAAACCTTCTCAAACCATATCTGCCAAGAGAAGGAGCCACTAATTATTCTTTCTCTGACGAACGTGAAATGTCACCCCCCGACCATGTCTGGACAGGCCAGCCTGGTGATGGCCACCTTACCTCTAAGGAAGCCATGGGCCTTTTTAAAAAATTAGGCTCTTTAACCGAATTGCAGAAGAGTGAACTACTCGCTGTATTTGACCAAGTGGATGGAGTTTTCTCCACTTTGCCAGGTCGAACAGACCTTGTGACACATGACGTGGAACTTATTGACTCCAACGTCAAACCCTGCAAATATTATCGCCATGCGAAATTTGAGAGGGATTTGATTGTTACCGAGATTCAACGAATGCTGGGTCTTGGCTTGATTGTTGAGACTGACTCTCCTCACGGGTCACCAATGATCATTGTTCAGAAAGAAGACGCTAGTCCTCGTCCGGTAGCTGACTACCGTGAGCTGAACAGTAACACCGTAACAAAAGACTATCCAATTCCCAACATTGAGGAATGTATAGAGCGAGCAGCCAAATGGAAGTATATCTCCATTTTCGACCTGAACAGAGGCTTCTGGCAGGTTCGACTCACACCTCAGGCTTCTTTAGCAGCCACCATTACTACCCCCATTGGGAATGAAGAACGCCCCATTTTGTTTCCAAAAACTTATGGATGGCATCACACGTGGTATGGAGGAATTTGTTACCCCATTTCAAGATGACACCGCCGTTGGAGCCGAAACATGGCAACAACATCTCGACAATGTCCACTCTTTTCTCCTTGCGGTCAAGAAAGCCGGGCTTACAGTAAATGCAAAAAAGTCGCAGGTTGCTTGTAACAAGGCTACTTTCTTGGGCCACGAGGTAGGAAATGGGTCCCGCACCCCTTCCTAAAAACCGGCTTTTTTTTCTTATTTATGTTGAACAAAGGTTCATCTAAATACTCAAATGGTTCAAATCGTAGAGCTTAGACTTCTTTTAGGTTGTGTACCAGGTTTACCATAGTTAGTTTGATCTTCAGCATTGGCTTTAGAAACATAACTTGTGACTACTTTACTAGTGCAAACGTTGCATTCTGTAATTTAGAGAGTCCGGTGACTCAAACAACTTTTCTTCTCGAAATTTTGAAGTGTATGAACTTTTAATGTGTTCACCTCGTGCCGATTTTTATGTAAAATCTTCGTGTGCTTTATTTAAAGCTTTTTGAAATATTTTCTTTGTAACTAACTTAGTTTCAATGTAGTGTGAGAAGTTAAATATGTTTTAATAAAAAACTTTCGTTGTTTTAGACAACCCGTTGACTTCGTTGAGATTTAATTGCATGAGTAAATAATCAAAAACCATTTTTATTTTAACTCCCAGCCAGCAATTAAACACCCATCGTGGTGGCAGCAAATTAGTTAGTAGTTAGTTGTTGATATTCAACTTATAGTTAGGACAAGGACGCTCCCCCCCTAACCGCGCAGTAGCCACTGCAGTGCTGTAAACTTCGCTAAAGTCCAACAGTCACGTATATATTAACAACGTCATCGCCAGTACACCAGATTGTCGGTGCTGCCTGAAAAAGCACCTTCTTGAGACAGGTAGCGCCGCTACAGGTGATTTCAGATGAAACATGTTGAAAGAAAAATTTTGATGAAAAGGTTCATTTCTTCCTGTCTTTAAAGATGTTCTGCGTTTGGAAACAGGTTTCATTGGTGGGATTGAACCAATGTGGTGGCGATTCCAGTAGAGACGTTGCTTGAATTCATGTGCCTGACTTGTCAAGGTTTCTGATGGTTTCTCAGAACCCATTTTCGACACAGCGGTGAGACCCTCAGACTGTGGAGTGAAGTTGAAACTTCATGAGTTAGCGGAGCTGTCGTCGTGAGGTTGAGCAAACCCCGTTGTTGTAACCTGGATGAGTTGGGGTGGAGGGTTCTTTGTTGAGTTCCAATGGTTCGTCTTTCAAAGGAGAAAGCTGCTGTGTTGCCAAGGACACACAAGCAATGTTATTGATTGGCCAAAGGAAGCCCGTTGTTTGAAGTTGTAGATGCGTAGGTCAAAGCCGAATCCAGATGACAGGTTTCAGAAAGGCTGGCTTGGGGAGATGGCAATCAGGGACCATGTTCTCCATTGTTTGAGGACCCCTGAAAGAGGAATGATGGGAGGGTTTCCTTTTGTAGACTTTCCTTGACGTGGCGTGATAAGGGGCATGTCCTTTTTTTAGAGGTGAACAAAGGAAGGTTGTGATGAGAACGAAAGGGACGGGTAAAGATCCGTTCACTGCCCGTCACCAGGCTCAAGCAGTGAACACAACGTGAGAGAAGTCAATGTTGTATTCACTGCCTGGCGACGGGCAATGATGCGTCAACAGCCGGGAAGGCGGTGTCGAAGGCCGGCAAAAGAGGAACATTGGGCGGCTAAAATGTTGCTGGGGAGGGCCGGGGTGAATGTTGAGGTCTGTGTTTTCACAATTCACATCTTGTGATGGAATTCGCGCATGGCGTTATCCATTTGATGGTTGGTTTGGTTTTGCTGGGGTTGCTGGTTGGCTCCTAGGGATGCAGCAAAGAGTGAGATGAAAGGTCAAGCGGCAAGGTGCGTGCAAGGGAGTGATGCTTTAGCTTGCAGAGCATGGCGTACGCTTCTTCCTCAGCGAAGACTCTTCTAGGAGGATGACGAAGTCAGTCCGGGTTGGACTAGGAAACAGGCGACATGTTGACATGTTGCTTGTGAAAAAGGCTTGTTCAAGCGGGTTGTGGAGCCTTGCGGTGATGCACGTGTCGGGAGAGCATGAGGCTTGGCTTGGACGAAGGTCCTCAAGGTCCAGGTGATGACGATGTTGATGATCGGCAGGTGAAGAGGTGGTCTTCCGGATGGTAGCATCCTATGGGGCGCCATGGTGCTTTCTCTGATGCTGCTTGTGTCTTCCAGTCAGTGGGAAGTCCCAGACGAAAGAAGATGTGAGCGCTCAGTGGCTTGTTCAGAAGTGTTGGATTCCATGGCTGTTCATGACATGTTGGATGTTCGTTGGATGATTTTTCTTTGCACGAAAATTGTGTGGAGTCTTGACACTTGTGGTGGTTGAGACAACCTTGAATGGCGCAGCAGATTGTTGTCAAAGGAGAATGTCCTGTCCAAAGCGAGAGTGGACAGGAAGGAGCTAAGTTTCGGAGTTACATCGAACAATGTTGCAACGGTCGGGGCTTGCGCAGTTGTGTCAAGGCTAACATGGTTGACTGCTGGGTGAAGAATTCGACGTGCTGCTTATTTTAATTTCTTACGTGCACCGTGGGTCTGCCCTGGGAGAACAATGGTGGGTCGACGGTGAAGTTCAGCTTGAGTAAACTGCAACTTGCTGTGCTGTTGGTTTTCCTTGATTGAAAGATGGCTTACACGGTGGAAAAGAAAAAAAATCAAGTAACTTTCCTGGCAAGTCGGTGCCGAGATTCCATGCGGCCCTGATGATCATCGGGAAGACAAATGCAATTGTGAGTATTGCAGACTCATTCCCAAAAAAATAGGTGGGGGGGGGGGGGGCGGGGGGAATTAAGGACAACCACGATGATTGCTGGCAGAATCGAAGGATTCCCAGATGCAGCGTCGAGCACCAACGAGGCAGAGTGAAGAGGTGTCAGCAACAGGAGAGCTGCTTCGTTCCCAAAACCCCTGGCAAACAGGTGTAGGTGTGCTGATTAGACTTTGATTTTCATGTGGTTTGACCCTGGGAACAACAGGGAGGGAGCCACAGCGTCTTGGGGCTTGGATGGGTAGGCTGATGTTAATGATGGAGTCCAAGATGATGGTGTCATGAAAAAACCCTCGGTTCGCTCAGTTCTTTCATGGGCCGTTGGGTAATTTCATAACTGTGTTGCGGTTGCCTCCCGATGTCTTGACTGTTTCAATGGTGACCATGGTCGGCTTGTGGTTGCTGGACGAAAAAAGACCGATTGGTCGGCTTGTGGTTGCTGGACGACAATAGATGGTCGGGTGTGTCTGACGTCACATAGTCGATGGAGGATGGCAGCAAGCGGAAAGAAGTGGATCGACCCCGGGAAATGACAGGGAGGAAGCCGCGATGTCTTGATCGCTCCGGCGAGAAGGCGATAACGTCTGACTGGTTGGATGCTTAGTCGTCGGCAGTGCCTATTGACACAAATCTGGCGAAAAGAACTGCTGCCATCGGGAGAAGATTTGTGGATCGACCTTAGGAAACAACAGGAAGGGAGCCACGATGTCTTGAATGCTTCACTGCGGAGGGTGAAAACGCTTGACTGGCTGGAAGCTTGAGTGTTGACAGTATTTATCGCCGCGCAGCCGTGTGAAAAGACAGTTGCCAAAGGGAAAAAAATGTGTGGATCGAACCTGGGAAACGACAGGGAGGGAGCCACAAGGTCTTGTTCCTTTTAAACGGTGTCTGCCCGCTCAGCAACCGCATCCAGGAGTGGTTGTGAACGGCAGTATACGTCGAGGAGTCGGCGCAACAATTGGTGATAGGGAAAGCACTGGGCAGAAAACGATGAAAGAGTGGCGTATTTATTTTTAACCTGTTCACTTGAGCAAAAATGAAAGGCGACCAAGGCAGCAGTGACAAGCGGTAGGGTCACATGAAGCTTGACTGGACGGCAGACGGACTCCAAGCAAGCGGGGTCAGCTAGTTAATGCGAGGTTTCAAAAATCTTGACGCCAAACAAAGGGTGGAAGCCGGCCTGGAGGATGCAAGTATTGAAAGCCCGGACGAAAGCCGTCAGTTGAAAAGGTTCTTGGCGATAGGGAGATCTAAGGTGGCAGCACCGACGAAAATGATCGGGAACAAAAGGCATAACAGGAGTCGATAAGACGATCGGACGGCCTGAATGGTGTTCTGCAGGGGCCGATGCAGCGAACGGCATCAAGTGCAGGGCAGCAGACACGGGATAGAGGCGGTGAGGCGATAGATGAGCCGAGAGACCCACTACAAAAAGCCAAGACAGGCGGTTAACAGATGAGGAAGGTCCAGGCGAAAGGGAATCAAGACGGCGGCGCCTGAAATGAAACGAAACGGTTAGGACAAAGCGAACATGAAGACATGGCCACTAGAGAACAAAAGATGCGGAGTTCTCGTATCAAGCTCTTTTAATACGAGGAGTGCACGCATGCGCACTAACCAATTAGATTACCAACCTGTCCGGATCCAAACAACTTTAAAACTCTAGGATGTAACCCAGCATTACGAGAACATAATGCAAGAAATTCACAGGTAATGTATATTTTCCCACGACAATAAGAAATTACAGTAAGCAAATGTGTGCAACACTACAATTTGCAAATACTAAACACTACTCACCAATCTTCAGCTTCACAAAACCCTAATTTCTTCCCATCATGCACCGAGAAACCACAATCCGGCAAGATTTCAGGGTAAATAAATAGCGTACTTTTCATAAATGTTTCCATTGCCTTCTCACTTAACCCTTCTCCAGACAAAACTGCAAGAAAAACAACAGAATTATTAGGCCACTAAAAGTTAACGAAGTGGTTCCACGAGTCCCTGCATGGTGTTTTCTTAGAGCATGAAATGTGTTTTTAAGCCTGGGTAAAACAAAAAATTACGATTGTATGTCAACATTTTAAACAAACTCTTCCTGGAGCTGCTGACCACGCCGGCTTGAACTCCATTCACACAATTGTCGTTTGCGTCCGATGCTCCAGGAATGTTTGAAATTTTCTTGACGAGAATTGTGACTAAGTTTGCTTTATATGAAGTAAATGAGTCCGCTATGTTGTTGGAGATTTTTCAGGATATCATTAAAGGAAGTAACGATGAGTTTCGTAGGCTGTACGATATGCTAGCATCACCGTCACTACAGTTGCAAAGACAGAATCACGAATGCTTGTCGTTGCTTTTAAACACCACGGTTTTGGCCGCTGCAGAACTGGGAAAGTGGTTTAGTTTTAGAATACTTACTACTTGTACAGAGTGGGCAGAAATCATTCGAACGTGGTGAGTGTGTAAGTCTAATTTTTCTGAAGTACGCACTTGCATGTGTTAAGAAAGAAACCAGTCGAATGTGGCGAGTGTGGAAAGGCTTTCTGAACAAGTTTTAGTTAATGTTCCACACAGTTATATGCCGTGGAAAGAAACTGTTTAAATGTGTTGAATGTGGAAAGGCTTTTGACAAGAAGAGCAGTTGGATGGAT
>JAHWFP010217024.1:0-10049 GCA_023313725.1 Lithobius niger | reverse complement strand
AATACTTAATGGGCTTTGTTGAGCTGTTTGCCTTTTGGTGTGACGTACTGCTGTTCTTTGCTGGCCTTTTTCTTATTTTAGCCTATTTTTTTAATGTAGCCTATGTTAGGTGTCAAATTGCAAGATACTATATTATTTCCTAACTCTATGACTGCAACAGCGATCTCTATTATATAATCTGAAAGAAATAACCATCACAATTTAGGTTTAAAATGTGTTAGCTTTTAGACCTAGTTTTAGGTTTTAGGCCTAATATTTATCTCCGATTTACCTTCGTTAGTAGCAGCTTACAACAGTGGTTCGAGATTAAGCCTATTCCTTTATGCGATGCTACACGGGTTTGGTTTCGAGTCCTCACGTTACCGTGGAACCCAGGAATTGAGACAGGCGGGCGTATTATTGTTTCGTGCTTTCGTGTTTCGTCTGATGTCAATATAGTTTTATAATAACGCTTGGCCTTGATGCGACGATTTCAGGTTTCATATTCAGGATTCCCAACGCTAGTGTAAAAGCCACTTTCGTTGCCATGTTGAATTGAATAATCTTCAAAGCATTCTTTTTTCAAATGAAACTGACGTGTGTCGTTAATAGAATCCTTTAATTTTTATGGTTGCGTTTCTTACTATTGTGGTTAAATGCAAGCATCAAATGTTATTATTTCGTTGCGTTACGTCGAAAAAGATTATTAGCTAGAAAGAAGCAACCAAAATTTAATTCGCCGTGTTTTTTAAAGTTCACTTGACTACCATTAGCATGGTGTATGCTTCGTCGGAAGTCCTTAACTATTCACGACTCCAAATTTACAATAGTGAGTGTTAGATATAAATTTATAAATTTTAAAAATTTTAAATTGTTCGATTTAAGTCAAATTTTGGCTCAGCAATACTTTTGGGGGTATAAAGCGTTGTGCGAAATTTCATTTCAATCCGACCTTTCGTTTGGGCTCCACCCAGACTAACAAAGTGCAACCAACGGACCAACGGACCAACCAACCAACATTTTGCAATTTGGTGTCCGTTATAGGCTACGTTTCGCTCGCTCCGCCAATTAAACCAATCTCGAGTCCTTTGGCTTTCCGTCCCGTTTAAAGCAAATGGTCCATGTTGTCAAGCACTTAAGGAATTAAATGTAATAAGAGAGAAACCAAATTCTATTTTTAAATCGAGATAAAATATCAGTTGATTTCATTAATTACCGTACTTTTTTAAATTCCTAAGTTGCGTGTGGTTACAAGTAAGGCCATTTTTAAACGACTGGGAGTCATAATGGTGACAGTAGCAACACTATTAAGAAACGTAGCAGCGATCATTGTATGTTACCACGTTATTAAAGAAAGATTATTTTTAGTTTTTTTTTTTCACTATAAACCTTAAAATCGATGCAAACATCAAACTCTAAACATAAATACGTATTGAAAAATTTATATTGCCCGCACCCGGAAATATTTAACAAGCCGTTTTGCAGTTTAATTTAAATCGTACTTGTTGTTTGTCAGACATCACCTACCCGTCCACGTAAACGTATATGATTGCAGACGAGTGCATGAATGTACAGGACACACGAGTGTGCATACAGTTGAATAACTAGATGGGATACGAATCATACTGTCGAGTTTTAAGTCGGTCATTTGGTTTGGAATATACAGACATTCGACGAAATCACAGCAGGATTGGTGCACTTACTGACTCAAGCAAACTTTGAGGTTAGCATTTTGCCATTTGTCATTCACTAATTTTGCGGAAGCCACCAGCTTACAAGTTTGTTTGTTTGATTAACCGTCTTCTAGAATTTATACTTTAGGAATCCTTATAATACGAGTTTGGGTCCGGTGTACAATCGTATTTCAGAGGAGTGATAGCGATGCAGTGGATCAAGAAGCAAGAGACTTCAATATAAAACGTTAAATATATTTACATAAATCAGGAGTACCAACATGGTATACTGCCGTAACAGAAAGTTAAGAAGTGAACACAGCTCACAGATGAAGAAACTGTATTGCAGTCAACAGTTGGTAACGATTGTATTAGCAATATAATAATAAGTAATACGAAGAGTCTTTGCTCCTCTTGAGACACTGACTTCAGGCCACCAAACCGTCCACTCAGCTTAGTAACCTCATTTCAACCTGAAACTCACCAGTATGTTAGGAGGTGCCCATTGTGGCAATCGCAAAAGCAATTAGTCAGTTCGTCAGCCCAGTTATTGTCGGTTGTGATGCAAACGAACTTGATATTTGCAGACTAAATCTCCTTTTCGACATCAAATGGCATCAAAGTTTTTATTCAGTATCGGATTTTTCAACTTGCGAGTACTGTTTTTGTGCAATCGCCACTTGTGAATCGCAAAACATTTCTGTGGCTTCAACTGGAACTGAATCATTTTCAATTTCTTGAAAAAAGACTCTTAAACAAAATTTTCTGGAAGCCAAGCTCTGTACTCCAATTCGCATGTCGTCAAGGAAGTGGATTCTGCTTCGTTGCTCTCCAGAGTACTGGTGTGCTGCCATAACACATAATGACTCGACAGGTTCTTGGGTCCAGTCAATCACCTTAGAATTCGTTTGGATGTGACTTGGACCATGGTTCACCGAATGGAAGACATCGTAGTTATGGCATATGCAATGTTCAGTCGTATCTCTAATGCTGTGTAAGAGAGGCTTCCTTCAATGCTTCTTGCTCTTCTGCCGACAAAGTCTTCGTCTTGACCAGATTTGTTCCGGGATCATCTGAAGTGCTTAGTGCATTATTGCTCTATGTTAAAACTTATTTACTACGTTTTCTATGTACTACGTTTGTTGATGGTGACCCATTGAGCCCTCGACATACTTTTGAAATTTAATTACTTATAAATATTTAATGGCCCCAAGTATTTTACTTCAGAGCCACTCTCAGGTGTACGTCTGTGCCAGATTTGCTGCGGCCATCTTTTGGAGTGCAAATTAAGGAGTCGTGACAGAAAACCTCAATCCGAAATGATGTCCTAACTTGCGTCCAATAAAGCTCTTTGTGGGAGGTTCAGTACATGCGTGGTCTTGAGTAGTGAACAAACTCGATGTTCTTATTCTGGGAACATAAAACGCTCGGGCTGCGCCAAATCAATTCTTCCCTCCAGCATTGTTGAATTTATCCAGTCACACTAAAGTTATCAACATGCTACTGTTTTTCATTGACCATGCGTAGCATTAGTTTTAATGTTGATAAACCCATTGTTAGGACTTTGCTTTTCAAAATAGTACTCCAACTGGGGTTGAGCATATCCTCCTGCCACAAGTCGAGTACAGTGCCTGTCTACGACTTCTATATCGCTGCATTCTACAATACCCATCAACAATTAAACGTTGTTGCACCTGGATGTAGTTCGCCTAACTCCCATGTACCGTTCACCATGTGATTACCATGTTCAATATTAATGGCACCAAGCCACTTATGCTTGGATTCGCAATTTATTGTTTCCTTAAAGTTCTTTGGATAAATAAATGGTGCAGGATTTAGTAATATCAAAGTTGTTTCAAAGTAATCATCACTGCGACATGGAAACAGTGTTTGTGCTTTTACAAATCTGATGTTATGCTTTCACCATAAATTACCTGCACACGAATCACCTGTTTCAATGTGTTTTATCCTTTACCAGGGCACCCTCTTCATCATTCCCCCCCTGAAATTGTGAGGCTCTTGTCTTGCTTTCCCGATGTACTCCTTGTCTCTATTTTTCCGGGACCGATGCTCTTGGTTGGTTGGTTTCTGCAACTTGACTGAGTCATTCCTAACACTTGCTGATCTTGGCTCGGCTCAGCCGAGTCGGCCAATGCAATGTTTCTGGGAATGCTTGCCTTGACGTTTCAGATTCTTGAAGTACCTGAAGTTACATGAAGTTCCTTCTTCGATCTTGTCACCTGCATTGACTCCTGACTTTTCTTGAACTTGTACTTCTGGTGCCCTTTGCTTTACGATTTCGGGGTCTTCCTCTTCATCGTTTTTGTTGAGTGGCTCCACCTGCAATGCTTCAATGTTTTACATATTGGTGCTTGGTCACCATTACCCATCTTTTGAACGTTTTCTCTCCGCTCTGTGAAAAACTAAACCAGAGCACTTTGGGAATTACTTACACTTACACTTACACTGAATTGCTATTGCAGGATAACTACGTTTCTAGTTACGATAATGCCAACACCATGTAAGTTTCAAACTCTGTAATACCTTTAACCCTAGTCATAACCCACCATAACGCATTTTAAATCTCTGTGCTAAAGTTTATTTATGGTTTGTTTGGGTAAATGAGCAAAACACACACAACCTGTCCCTCTTCAGTGTTTGTTTGGTGATTTATTTTACCGGCTTAGCCACTGTAACATAGTTACGCTATTATTGCCGTTATTTAAGCTAGGATTTTTTACATTGGCTGCTGTAATATTTTAGTTCTCCCCATAGTTTCAAGGACACGTTTGTCAATACTATTGCCAATCTAACTGACAAAATTAACGTGTGAGTAAGATGTTATGATTAACCATTGCTATCTGCACTATACTCTACTGTAGTGAGGTATTTATACCCTTTTTATTCAAATAAACAATTTTGGTTAGAGTTAACAAATCTTTTTTGTGACAGTTTTTAAATTGTTTTAATTTTTCATCGGTTTGCCTTTGGGCCATTACTAGAAACAACTTAACATAACGTGCAACTTAAAGGAGATGCACCTCTACGTTTCCTGTGCAAAGTGTGCATTCATCAGTTATGGTTAGGACGTATAGAAAATACCATGTGACTACAGAAAGAGGACCCATGACGTCACTACACACAGAGATTACTCTTGCTCAGGTCTTTGGTTTATCAATGGAGGAAGCACTCGTGGCATTTTATTACAGTTTTATTACTCTTTGGCAAATCTTGGTCGCTCATGGCTCCTTTATCAACCATCGTCTGAAAAGTAGAGCACGCAACATGCACGAAATTTTTATGCCAAATTTTGGTTTTAGTGTACGTAGTGGCTGCGTAAATGGTGATCTGCATTACCAAAACCAAATCTTCTTTATTGCTGTTGTATTATTTTCTGGCTTTAAAGCTTTTTAATTCTTGCTCATTGTTTGAAGTAATTGCCTTCATGGTAATACGTACACACAGTTTCCTAAATATCCTAGTGCAACTATCTCTATGGCCGAGGGCCAAGGGCCCGTATTGTTCACTTTATCTTATCAGTGATGCATACCACGATTTTTTGATTTTAAAATGTAAATTAAATATATCTTAGTATTTTTCGTGGTTGTGTATCCATGGAGGCCCCCCTATAAGAGCCTCCCCCCCTCAAAATAATGTAACTCCATACTTAATTAATGACATTTAATAATTTTTGTTTTTAATTAAGCGTTATGAAATCTAATAACGTTCATATGCATTGTTAACCTAAGTACGATAGTTTGGCTGGGTAATTGTGGTAAACGTAAAAAATGTGATTTTTAACAAAGTTTTACGTTCACGCACGAATTATTGAAGTATTATTGATTTTTGGCAAAAAGTAAATCAGAGGAAAATTAAAGTTTACTTCTTTACCTTTCATTTGACTTATAGAAAAATGTATTGCACTTATTAAGTCGGGAAATACTTAATTTCAACCGATTACCTACAAACAAACAGTGCTTGCCAGAACCTTCTTAATTAATAACAATAATCGCTTCGCTCGCCCCGTTGGCGGCGTCTCACTTCGTTCGAGGAGGTTTGCATGAACAAACTATGACGTCATGAATAAACATCACGAGGTTAAAAAAAACGTTGACTTTTTTTTTTTGGCGTATTTGAGGGTTATAATAGCAATTTACAGCCACGAAAATAGGCCTAACCAAAACACAATTTAATTATATTTCATTTAGTCTTACTCCCATCCTTGTAAGTGCCTTAGTTCCAGAGGAGTAGAGGTACAAACACGCACGCACACACGCAATTTCGTATTTAGCATTTTATTTTGTCGTGTGTTTGCGTAATGTAATTTAATTTAACTGTTAAACGGGTATTCCATTGTTGCTGCACGTTCTGAAAACTTCGAGGCTTCCACGAAAAAATATGTCAACAATCGTTTACGTCACGTATTGTTGTGTGATCGACGCCGACTGTTGCAAACGATAATTTTTCGTTAATTTGGGACATTTAGGACCTAAATTTGAATTTAAGAATACACCTACCAGAAATTCAGAGAAATTTCCTTTCTTCCAAACCCTTTCTCAATTTTTGATGCCACTATTCAAGAGGAGTAGAAAGGCATACATATAAATAAATAAACTCACTGAACGATATTAATGATGTTAGATTTTTATTATTCCTTCTGAAGGCTGTTCATTTTCCAACCAAAAGGTAGTTAAGTATGTTATGCTATGTTATGTTATGTTAAGTGTGTTTGTATTTAAAACTTTGCGATAAAAATCACAGTTTTACACGTTTAGACATTTACCATTTACCCGCCAAACTATCACACGTTGAGTAACAATCCTTATGAACGTTAATAAAGCAAATTCCGTACTGGTTAAATAAAACAAAATTAAATATTATCAATTAGGGACGGAGTTACATACTTACCTACATCATGCATAGTCTTCATGAAAACCAAACGTTATTCACAATAATAGGCTAAATGATATTACTAGGAAAATTAAAAAATAGGAAAAATAAAAATATTGTTATTAAGAAAGAAGGTTCTGGCAAGCACTGTTTGCTTGTAAGTCATCGTTTGAAATTAAGTATTTCCCGACATAATGAGCGGAATTCATTTTTCTATGTTAAATGGAAGATAAAGAAGTAAACTTTAATTTTGCTCTGATATAATTTTTGCCAAAAAATAATAGTACTGCAGAAATTCGTGACTGAATGTAAAATTTTATGTTAAAACTCAAATTTTTCACGTTTAGGCTACTCCCATTTTTCAGCCATACTATCAAACGGTTTCAAAGGGTTTAACGAGCGTTAACCACTCCCACTATCATACTTCGACTAACAATGCATATGAACGTTATTAAAGTAGATTTCATAATGGTTAATTTAAAAAAAATATTAAATTCTCTCAATTAGGAACGGAGTTACATTATTTTGAAGGGAGGGGGAGGCCTTAAAGGGGCGGTGCAGCTCCTGGGAAACGAAACCACGAAAAAGTGGTGGAGTTTGGCTTTTCCTACTTGTATGCATTTTATTTAAATTCTGAATCAAAATATCATGGTATGCTTTAGTGATAAGGTAAACCTAAAATCTATCCATGTTTTTGATAGTCGGCCCAAGGCCAATCAGTAAATTATGGAAACGCTTTCGTAGAATAGTACATGACATCCATTTGCCACTGCCGTTCGTACAGAAAACAAATTTACCTGTAGGTTAAGCATGCATAAAACTTCTCGGTAAGTAACCATTCCAAAATTATGTTGACGAAATTGCTTGCTGACAAATTAAGTTCAGCATTTTGCCTTCTACAACAATTTAGCCATTTAGCCAAGTAATTAATGAAATGATTGGTCTCTCCACTGTCTATAATGAATTGGTCTTTCAGTTCGATTTTGTTTACTTTGGCTTGCATCCCCGTCGTTGTCTAAGTCCAGAGTGACGGAAACAGGGTGAACATTGCTGCTGTTGTCTCTGTTGCAAGACCGGCTCTTCTAATTTTTCCAGGATTCCATCAAGCCCTAGATTCTGCCTCCACTACTTCAAGTTATTCCACTCCTGGTTAATTGGTGTGCACTGAAACGGTAATTACAATTAATAGCTTGTGCGTCATTTTGCTGTTGACGTGTGAGGGACAAATTACGATTCTATGTCTGGAACTACCGCATCAAAGGAAGCGTCCTAGTTTTCACGTTTATTGTTCATAGTAGTTGAAACTGAGGCTAATGCTAAGATTTGTTGCTAAATATTTTCTTCGACTTTTATGTCATCGAAAAGTAATGTTCTTTCACTACTGTAGTCAGAATATTTTCGACCCCCACAGTTCCGTTTCCAATTAACCCCACATTACATTTCTTGCAGTAAAGCTTCAAATTAGCAGCTCTAAATTCTTATCTTCAATTTTAAAACCACAATCTTCAAGTTGCTTAAGCATACTTCAATTTTATTTGCGTAACTTTGCATGCTTTCATTTGAGCAATTTACGTAACGAATAAATTGTCTTGTGGAAAGATAGGTGTCTAAATATATTTGAGGGTTGGAAGTTTTCTTTTAAGAAATCGAGTACTCTTTTGTCTGAATCTCTATCACTAGGGATAAATACACAACCTGCAATGAAACGATTTATACAGAGCTTTGTGATTATCAATTATTTTTTAGTTTTGGTTTTTACCATGCTGCTTGTGGTCATATCCTTTTTAAAGTCTGTTTCTGTATGCCTTAGTGGTAGGCTGCCTGGCTTTGGTCTCAAAGGTGGTGGGTTTAAATCCCGCTCAGGCAGTCTGACACTTCTAAGTCCAAAATACAACAGAACTAGGTTTACATCTCTCTTTATTTATCACTTATCGAGGCAAACTGACTTTCCGTCCTCTTTTTACCTCATAATTTTAGGCTTTTCTGCGTTAAGTAGGTTTTCACCTTACATTGTCACGTACATTAATTACTTCTATTTAACATGGCATTATCCCCGATTCCTGGTGGAGTACTACTGTTGATTGTATATGATAAGAAAATTATTAACTCAAGATTCGATTTATGGTAAGGTGTCTACGATTTCACTACGTTTCCTATACTGCTTTAACTCCTTTGACTGCTTTTCTAAATTGTGTACACTCTCTTATCACACATAAATTACCACTTTGGTTATTAATAGGGAGGAAAATCAAATAATTTACATCGGCCCCTTAGGCTAGATCGCATTGCGTTCTATATCTTCTTTAATAATTATCTGACTTTTCATTAAGCCTTTGTGTCGAACAGCTTTTGTCTTTATTTTCTACTTTCCATCTAAAAATCTCCATTATTGGTCTCTAAAAGGTTTTCTTCCGTTTCTATCTTTATTTTGCAGCCAGCCTGACTTTGAATTTCGAAGAAACAATGTTTAATTTCCGAACACCGTTTAAACCATGACGTGCTACCACTTGTGGGCATCGAAAAGAAAACAATTACCAGGTTTTAATCAGCATAGAATGTTAAATATATTTCCCTAAGACAGGAGTACCAAACATGGCTAACTACCCGAACCGAAAATTAAGAAGTGAACACAGCTCAAAGATAAATTAGCAACATTTCAATCAACAATTATATATAAACACACTATACAGAACAAGAACATATAAACAACACTATACAAACAACACTGTACAAGCAACAATATAAACACGACTAAATTTTCAATCATTATGACGAGTCTTTGTTGTTTTGAGATGCTAACTTCAGGGAAACGCGAAGACGGCAATAAGTTGTGGGTTATTAATGCACTGTCCAAGCATGGCACTCAGCTCGTCGCCGTAGTCGCCGAGTAGAGGTGGAATTGGCTCATTTACGTAGTGGTCGCACAAACCTTGTTTCCTACATTGTTTCCATGTGAGGGAGGATAACGCCCCTGAATGTAATTGGTATCGCCGGCTATTTACATCTGTCATGTGCTAGTATTTTGTCACCATCTTGATAGTGTTCTACGTCGTTTTCAAATTCTGCAAGACTTAGCACATCACTTCGATGATGAGTTTGTCTTCCTGGCAGTTTTTTTTTTAATAATTTTTTGCAGTCGATACAGATATATGATAAAACGTAGATTAGGGGTTGTTGAACATCTCTATAATGTGTGGCATGGTGTCAATAGGGATCACTGTACTGTGACTAAGGTTGGCACTAATAACCAAGCTGTCTATGCGTCATAAAACTGCAATCCCTAACACGAAGAGCCAACATTGTGAAGAACTGAGGGTGACAAGTGAGCAGCAACGATGAGTGTCTATTTACACCATAACAGCATTACACACTTTAGTTTCTTTAGTATAATTAATTCCATGTAATAATCAAAATAATTCACTTTGGAAATTAAGTAAATATCGGCTATAATAATGGGACAGAAAGCTAAATGGGCTCAGTAAGTTACACATAAATACAGATGCAAAC